>CATIWK010211487.1:0-28125 GCA_949634005.1 Mallotus japonicus
TTTATTTTTATTATATGATAAAAATTAATTTATTAGGTCAAAATATGCATATTAAAATCAATAAAAATTGTTCAATGTCAATAAGAGTCATAAAAAGTCTTTTAAAATAAAGTCTATAAAAGTCATTAACAAATTCATAAAACTCTATAAAATCTTCCAAAGTAAAGTCTATAAAAGTTATTAAATTCTATAAAAATCATTAAAAAGTCTATAAACTATACAAAAGTCATTCACTTAAAAAAATCTATAAATATTTTTAAAAATCGTAATTGTATACACCCATTTAGTTCGTTTGTTTGTTTTATTTTTTTCAAGTGCGAGTTTTTTTGAAAGTGTGAGTTAGAAAGGGTTGATTGGTTGCATTAGCTCTTACGTCATTGTTACGAACTTGCAATCGTTTGACCTAAGCAATTGCCTCATCAAAATACTAATGGCATTGTGGAATTTTCCGAAGGGTGGGTCCTTCCACATCGATAGCCGGTGTATCCTCCAAAACGTCATCTATCGCGCAATACGGACGTATTACTGTTTTACTACCTTTTGCTGTCTACTTAAAGAACTCAGCGGACCTAATCAAGCACTTGCTCACTCGCCTACCCACTCCATTCTAAGAGAATCCTGCGTGCTTCTACAGGTCTGGTTGAAAGATTGAAACATATTCAAGAATGGCATCATCCGGAGTAGCAGTGAAGAGAATAAAGCTAGGAACACAAGGGCTAGAGGTATCAGCACAAGGGCTTGGGTGCATGGGCATGTCTGCATTTTACGGACCTCCAAAGCCTGAGTCAGAAATGATCGCTCTTATCCACCATGCGATCAACTCCGGCGTCACTTTTCTCGATACGTCTGATATTTATGGTCCTCACACCAATGAAATTCTTCTTGGAAAGGTTTCCTTTTTATTGATCTTGGCTTACTTTACCTTTTTT
The DNA here is from genome assembly GCA_949634005.1 of Mallotus japonicus. Lineage (NCBI taxonomy): Eukaryota > Viridiplantae > Streptophyta > Magnoliopsida > Malpighiales > Euphorbiaceae > Mallotus > Mallotus japonicus. The sequence continues at coordinate 930 of CATIWK010211487.1, forward strand.
TTACCTCTTATCCTCGTTCTCAAATAAAGATCATGGCTTTGAACAGGCTCTTAAAGGAGGGATAAGAAAGAAAGTGGAATTGGCGACCAAATTCGGTATATTCGTGGAGGGTGATACTAGAATGATTAAAGGTGATCCGGCTTATGTAAGGGCTGCTTGTGAGGCTAGCTTGAAGCGTCTTGAAGTTGATTGTATTGATCTTTATTACCAACATCGTATTGATACTTCCATTCCTATTGAAATCACGGTTTGGTTTGCCTCTCTGTCTCTCCTCCCAATTTTAGTAATTCAATGTATTTTTTAATTAATTCCTCTCATAAATTAGGTGATTTTACTTATCAGAATTGAATTCTAGCCATGATCTGTGTAATCGTCTAACTAGGCATCAGAATGATGTTCAAGATATGAAGTTTTAGTAAAATCTTTTCTGGTTAAATGCACAATTGTTGTTCTGCTGTACCCTTTATTTATTTATTACATTAGAAAGATATATATGCTTATTGTTAAGCAATCTTTGGACTTAAAATCTTTTCTCCTGTCTTTTGCAAGATGGGGGAACTCAAGAAACTGGTTGAAGAGGGTAAGATAAAACATATAGGTCTATCTGAGGCCTCTGCTTCAACAATCAGAAGAGCTCATGCTGTTCACCCGATAACAGCAGTCCAGTTGGAGTGGTCCTTGTGGACAAGAGATGTGGAGGATGATATTGTTCCCACTTGCAGGTGACAAAAAATCTGTTGTTTATGGAATTCAGAATAAATAAATTTGACATGTTTATGGAATACACATATAGGGTCCTGATTTTGATGTCATCTTTCTTCTATTTTCAGAGAACTCGGCATTGGCATTGTTGCATATAGTCCGTTGGGACGAGGATTCCTTTCATTAGGTACTAAGTTGGTTGAAAATTTTGCAGATGATGATTTTCGAAAGGTGGGTGTAATATATGAACATAGAAATTCTTTATTACTTATGCATTAGGTATGCCTAGCACCAACATATATCATTAGGGAAATACAAATAACATAGAGGTTATCTCCTCACACATGCGGGTAATGCAATAGTTAGATAACAGTCGGGTTACATAACTTGGAAACCTTTGCGCATCCAATCTTATTGAGTTGCTCTTCTTGCTATAATCTTCTAGTTAATTTTTCCCTTACAATTGTTTGTTTCAATTTGTAATTTGTTTGCATATCTTGCAAACTCAATAGAACAGCTTTAACCCTTGATTGATCAAAACTTCATCAGAACAAGTTCTGGATTTTTATGATTTAACCATCTTTGGCGCAATATTTCACAAATATGGTTTTTTTTTTTTTTACCCTAAAAATATGATTTTTTTTTTAATCATCAACTGGGGTCATTTCTTTTTCTTTTAGCTGTTATATATCCTACTTCAACATTGCATGGACAACGGTCGGCCCCCCACACACCAAAGCACCCTAGATGGTGACTTATACTGTATATATGTCGATTATGATATCACTGGAGTGGCACTTTAATTGTTGCAATATCTAAGTAGGTCTAAATTGGTTAGATACCGCCTAGATATTTTGGAACCTTCTGTTTCAGAAGGAAAAAAGAATCACATGTTTCACTTCTTTTCTCTTCCTTGTGCATCTTCCTTTTTTCTCAGGTTTTATGCATGAAATATAGCAGCTGTGCTACTTTGGAATGTACCTCTGAGCTAGCATTCTTGTTACAATCTTTAAGTTGGAGCACATTTATAATTGGTTAAAGAAAGAAAAGATTTGGCTTGATGTTTGGACCCTAGTTGTGGATTTTTTTTGGTCAAAATTTTCTTACATATTTTCTAAGAATTTTCTCATGAGTTGTCAAAACTATTATAATACTTTACAGCAATCAAGTGCTCCCCTGAAGAAGAATTTCGTTGGTAGCAGACAAGAAGCATTCATTTTTTGTAACAAAACATTCCAAATGCTAAATATGTTGCATACTCAACTAGACTTATAAGAGGATTAGAAAGATATGCATTGCATATGAAAATTCTGATATAGCTTGAATTCAGTATCTTGGTTCTTATAAACACAACAATTTTATTTTTATCTTGAGTACATTTGTCACTAAATTGTACGTTTTTCCTAGATGAAATTGTTTAGAACAGTGGTTCTGGACTACTTGTATACTGCTGCAATTTGTTCAAATTTATTTAAACTTTCTGAAAGGCAGCATTCAAAATGTTCACAGTAATAAGACATGGAGGACATACCATATGATTGTCATTAAGAATCTGGTGAATTGGAGGACACCTTCCTCATCCTCCACTATTTTGCAAGGCTAAGCTGATCCTAAATTCTTATGCGCAGAATTATGTTACGAGTCCTTTGTCTTGCTTTGGATAAGCTATGATGCCATTGTGGTTTCCTTTTATTGAGTTGGTTTTACTTTGAGACTGAAAGGAGCATTTTTATTTTTGCAGTATCTGCCTAGGTTCCAACCTGAAAATCTGGAGCATAACAAACACCTTTTTGATCGGGTTAATGAAATTGCAATGAGGAAACAGTGCACTCCATCACAACTAGCACTGGCTTGGGTTCATCACCAAGGGGATGATGTATGTCCCATTCCTGGAACCACCAAGATAGAAAACTTCAACCAGAACATTGGAGCTTTGTCTGTGAAACTCACAGCAGAAGAAATGGCTGAGCTCGAATCCATTGCCTCTGCAGCTGCTGTAAAGGGTGATAGATATGGTGGCGGTATGTATACATTCGAGACTGCCGACACTCCACCATTATCTTCATGGAAGACTGCATAAAGGCTTTTCTTTCAGAACATGTGTGATACTGATACTTTTAGCTTCTTGTTTTGGAGTTCTCCACGCCAATCTGGACAGAAAACATAGATCACTATTTATCTGCTCTGCTAGCAAACTCTGTTGAAACATTATCGTATTTTCCCAATAAGCTTCTGACTAATTGGCATCTGCTTACCCGTTATAGCTTGTACTTGCAATTTTCTTGATAGGTTTATGAGAAGTATGAAAATAAAAATTTCAACCGCTTTGCAATATGCATATGTTGATTTATAAGACATCCAGGTAACGCTGGGTAGGCCGTAGCAAAGTAGAGCACGGTGCTTCCCCCTTTAAATTTAAATTTCTTAGGACTTAAAACTTTATTTATCAACTGTGACTCGGTTTTAGGTTAAAACTATCATATTATCGGAGAAGACCACACAGAATTTTTGACGCATGTTTCAAGGTTTTAGATGTTGGTAACTATGGAATATAATTGGATGGCCTCTAAATCTCAGACAAGCCCTGGTATTTGATGTTTAAAATGTTTGTACAAAGTGAATCCTTGAATTGAAATGGCAAAAAGAGAAGTTGCTGCTGTACTTACCAAGGAATCATCGCGTCCAAAATGCTTTTACAGTAAAAAGGGGCCCGATTACTACAAATTGATATTCTTATGCAGGACTGAAGTTCTTGATCAAAGAACAACATACAACTTAAAAGCCTATCTTTGTTTTTGAGTGAAGTCTTAACTTCAATTTCTCTCTTTCTCACTAGACTTGGGAGCATCCTAGTGGTGACTTCAAAAGTGGTTTTTTTTAAAAAAAAAATACTAATTACTAACAACTAATTGCTTCATTCCCATTTTATGTATCAGGTAAAAAAAAACATATAAATGCTTCCACAGGTTTAGTACAGTGCCCTATTTGCAGTTTTGTAAAAGAAATAATATATTTAAATATATAGTTGGCTTGTTATTAAACAAAAGGAAGAATAATACAATAATAAGTTAAAAAATAAAAGAAAATATAGTAATAAGCATGGTAGCAACATACCTATATACATATTTTTTGACTATGTATTTTTTTTTTGATAGTGTCACTTGTTAGTATTTTATAGTGTTGTGACACTATGAACATGCTTATTAACACACGCACCCAACCACAATTTAACGATGTGGGATTTAAAAGAACCAGCCTCGGCATCTTCACGAGCCCACTTTGAGGCTCGAATTTGTTAGGCTAGAGTTTACCACACCGCCACAACCGTTAGCTCTCGGCTTTTTTTTTTTTATCAACAAAATTTACTGTTCATGCACTATTGTCCAAACAATTGCTGACTGAACAATACCCAAGAACATACTTATTAACACACACATCTAACCACAATCTAACAATGTAAAATCCAAGAGGACCACTATGATTTTTATATAATTCTAATATGGACAAGCAGTTTTAATCAAATAACAAGGTATGAATCTTCATCTTATTAAGAGTTTTTTTTTTAAAAATAAACTCCTTGTCTTATCAAGGTGCGCCCGTTCGACAGAACAGAAGAAAAATCATGGCCGGACTCTCCTTTTGTACCACCAAACATATATGCCCGATGTAAACAACAACTTTTGTCCCTTCCATCCCGTCCAATGAATGCTGCACTTGTGCTAAAACCAATTTCTAGATAAAATAAACATAGAAAAAATAAAATCCCTTTTTATCCTATCCTTGATTTTCTCATGAGACAAACGAAAACCCAAAACCAAACCCATGAAAACAAATAGACTAAAAAAGTCTAATCTTAAAAAAATTCTTAACTTTTACAAGTTTTAATAATTTAAGTATGTTTTTTTTTAAACATTTATTTAAAAAATTTTAAACTTTATATATTCTAACAATTTTAATATATATTTTTTAAAAATTTATAAAAAACTCATAAACATTTTAACAATTTCAGTATTTTTTAAAAAAATTTATCAAAAAAATTCATTTCAATATTAAACTATATTTGTTTAATCAATATTTTAGTATATGATAAAATACTATATTGATATAGTACCAAATACCTTTTAATTTAAAAAGAAAGAGAAATTACATGAGGTAGTAAATTTTTTCTTCTTAAAATATAATATTTTAAATTTGGCATAATATATTTGCGACCCCTTGTGTTTGGCATAATTAATCAGTTTGACACCTCAACTTACAGTTTTGTTATTTCAACACTTAAATTTGCCTAAAATGCACTAATATGAACTAATCTAATGACATAATGTATCTACAACCTCATGTACTTGTCACTTCTTATCAGTTTGACATCTTTACTTGTAATTTTTGGCTAGTCAAATCCTAGAGATGTGGTACATACTGATTTACTATTTCATACCATATGTTTTGACAGAGGTTTCAAAATTGTATTTTTGATGAGTTCAGTTGTTAAAATGGCAAAACTATAAGTTGATGTGTCAAACTGACAAAAAATGAAAAGCATAAGGGACTATGGATGTATTACGTCTTTAAAATAAAAAATAATGTTTTAATTTTTCATTAGTTTGCAATTATTTATATGACATTTAAATATCTTTTTCACTTTTAAATAATTTTAACATGTTTTTAATAAAAAAATTTATTTTTGTGTCATATAAATAATTTCAAATTTATAAGAAATTAAAATGCTATTTTTTATTTTAAAATGGTATATTTTAATAAGAAAATTTTTACTAACTCATTAAATTCACTTTTTTAATTAAAAGAAATTTGGTGCCATATCAACATTAAATATTACAACATTTTATAAAATGTTAAAAATTGTTTGGACAAATATAATTTAACATTGGCCTAATTACTTTTAAAAAATTATGAATTTTACGAGTTTAACAAATTTTCGACAAAATTTTCTAAAAGAATATGTTAAAATTGTTAAAAATTATAAAGTTTAATTTTTTTTATAAATGTTAAAAAAAACGTATTAAAATTATTAAAAAATATAAAATTCGTAACTTTTTAAGTAAAAGTTAAAAAACATGCTAACATTGTTAAAATTTGTAGGTTTAGAATTTTTTAAGTAATTAGACCTAAAAAAAGAAAAATTGCCCACATTTATTTTCCGAGGAAACAAATAAAAACCCATAAACAAAAGTAAGGAAAAAAATTAATACTTTCATATATAAGAAAAGAGAATTGATTAACTTTAAAAACGATTAAGGAGGATTAAAGAAGGGCCTCAATTGAAAAAGAAAGCTGTATTTTCCTTCGTCTTCTTTTGATTTTTTTTTTTTTGGCCATGGGGGATTTGGGGAAGGGGTTGGAGTGGGGTTCGAATCGCCCACGTCCAAGTGGGCAATGAAGCCTTCTACCACCACAGCTAATTTTTTTTTTTTTTTGGACAGGGAGGTGAGGGGGGAGGGGGATTTGAACCCTCAACCTCTAAACGGAGCCGACCCCGTGGCTGGAACTAGCCAACCCAAGACGGGTAACTCAACGATTAAATGCCTAGAAACGTTGTCCCTAGGACTGAACCCATGACCTTCAAGAGTCATGGGCACCACCCTACCCACCATAGCTAATGCGTGGGGTTCTTTTGAATTTTTGAGGTGGAGAGCAAATAAAAAGCCACAAACAATATGTGACGGCCAACAACAAACCATCGGCCATGGTATGTGTATGTATGCATGCATCTATAAAGTATTAATCTCGCACTTTTTTTTTTCTTGGTGCGTATATAAGTACTTTTGAAGAGAGTATAGAGAATGGAGGATTGAACTGGTGCCCTCTATTAATGCTTTGACCTCATAATAAATAATGGTAAATTATCTGTTTTATTAAAGTTAAGTGTGGTTTTCAAGCTAGATAGCAGACCAAGTTACTCTCCAATTATTCAGAACTTGACTTAATAAAAATTCGTTCGAATTTTTATAATAAAATTTGTTTAATAAACAAGCCAAATTTAAATTATATAAAACTCGGCTCATGAGTCTCGTGAATAATCTCGAATAAAAGCTCATAATTTTAATTTTAGATATAAAATATATATAAATTTTTATTATAAGCAATATATTATTACAATGAAATCATAATTTTATAAAATATATTATAATTTATTCAGTAAATAATTATTTTAAATTTGTTGATATATAACCTTAATTTTCATAGAGGAAATTTTATAAAATAGTCCATTTGACCATGAGTCTTTCTTTTATGGTCCGGCCCATTACGTTTTTTCAATTTGGTTTTTAGGTTTTCATTTTTGGTCTCGAATCTTTTTAATTTTCACTTTTAGTCTTCTTCCTTCGAACAGCGGTTTATCGTCGATTTTTTTTTTTGCTTTCATTTCTCCTTGTTTGATTTTCTAGAGATTTAAAGTCTGTTGTTTCTTCTCCTTCTTCATTTTGTCATTTTTTATTGTTTTTCTTTTTTGAACCAGTGTTTTTTGTTCATTTGAGTTTTAACTTAGTAGTTATGGGAAAAAATAGTAGTGATATTGTTTCTAGAAGAATTTCTCCTCGTTTAAGTGATGGCATTGCAAAATCTTCTCCTTTGTCTAGAAAGAAAAAGGATATGGATTCTCCTTCTTCTATAAAGAAGAAGAATGATAATGTTTCTAAGAAGAGGAGGAATGATAGTGTTTATAAGAAGAATGACAGTGTTTCTAAGAAGAAGAAGTTGTCCTTTAGTAAAAGCTCTCCTAAGAAGTCTAAAGATTGCTTTAAGGTATGTTTGTTTTTCTTTTAAATATTTTTTTAGAAACTTTTTTTTTTCTTATTAAGTTGTTTATTTATTTTTTTTTGTTGCTTTTTATTGCTTCTTGTTGCTGTATATGTTGTTTTAGGTTTGTTGCTTTTTGTTGCTTTTTTTTTTTTACTTTTTAATTGGATGTTTTTAATGTAACTTTTTTTATTTATTTCAGGAATGGGAGTATTTCATTAAACCAGAGCACCGTTTTAACATTAGGATTTCTAGTAGTATGAATGAGAACGTTATTTCAAAACTGAAAGAGAAATTGACCGAAAAACAATGGAATTTGTTTAGAAAAAACTTATTTTGATATGAAGGATTTGAAATTCCAGAATCATGTTGTTCATTGCTTGCTTTTTAAGGAAGTTAATCAATCTAAGTCTAATAAAATTTGGTTTAATGTTTCTGGTTTTCTTTTGAAGTTTTCTATTGGTGAATTTGCTCTTATTAGTGGCCTGAAATGTATTGATGATTTTGAGAGAAAAAAGATTGGGAAATCTATGAAGAACACTTTGGTTGATAAGTATTTTAATGGTTCTTCAAAAGTGAAGAAGAGTGGCATTGAAGATTGTTTTTTTTTTCGAAAGAGGCAGATTGTGATGAGGATATTGTGAAGTTGGTTGTTCTTTACTTTGTTAGTTTGTTTTTTTTTTCTTCTCCTAAGGACAAGTTTATTAATAAAGATTATTTGGATGTTCGTGTTCGCTGTTAATGAGGGTTCTTCAATTCCTCATCTATTGAATTGGCGTGATTCTGTTGTTCTAAATTTCAAGAAGTTGAATTTACAAATTATGAATTTATCTTCTTCTCAGGTAATTACTTTTTTATTCTCATTTTCAGTTTTTGTTGTTTCTGGTTGCTTTTTGTTGCTTATTTTTTATTTATTATTTTTGTAGTCGAAATTGAAAAATATTGTTCCTACTCCTGCTGAAGAGGAGTCTTTGAATTTGAATGGTTTTTTTGAGAAAGCTAAAGTTGAAAAGTGAATGTATCTCCTGATTGTGATCAAAATTGGACAATGGAGATGATTTTGAATTATATACTTTATGAAAATCTAAAAGAATGAAATCTGCTAGTCATAAAGAGCGATTAAGTGTCGGTTATAGTGTTGGTGATAGGGAGTCTCTATTGATGAAGAAAATTAATGATTTAGATAAAAGGCTAAACTAAGAAATTTCTTCTTTGAAAAGGTTTGTTGAGGAGATTCTGTGTTTTAGAAGGGAAGTTAGATATAATTCTTCAACATAAATTTAATTCTCCTTCTTCTAATGTTAATAAGAATGAAAATAATGAGAAATATGAAGTTGGTTTTGATAGTGAAAATAAGAAGAATGGTGTGAGAAATGATATTTTTTATTTTTTTGATGCCGTTGTTGTGGATAACCAGAAAAATGAATTTAATAAAGAGAAGAATAGTGGTGATGAAGATAATAGGGAAAATGATAAAGAAGGGAAGAAAAATGAAGAAGAGGATAAGAAAAATGAAGAAGAGAAGAAAAATGAAGAAGATGAGAAGGAAAATGAAGAAGAGCTGAAGAAAAATGTTGAAAAGCAGAAGAAAAATAATTTTTCTTTGAAAAGTGATGTTTCAGGTGTTGTTGCTATTGTTGAGGAATCTGATTCTTCTTCCTCTGATACTGATGAAGATTTTTTTGGAGAAGGTAGATGCTATTGTGAAGAGTTTGAGACAGAGAAAGATAAATTTGTTGTTGTTTCCATAAGCTTTGTGATAGGAAGGATCAAATCCTTTAGTTCCTTAACAACATTTTCATTTTGGCTTTTGAAGGAACCTTGTCTTTTTAACTTTTTTTTTATTAGAATGCATTGAAGTTTAAAAGCCATTTGCACAGGATTAATATGTTGTTTATTTTAACTTCTTTTACTTTTTGTTAAGGACAAATGAATTTCCTTGGATGGCTCTTTCCCCTTTTTATTAAGTTCTTCTTTGAATTGATTTTCTAAATCAACTTCAACTTGTATCTCATCATCTATTGTTACCTCAAAGTAAAACTTAGTAATTGTATAGTGCGATTATGCTTCATTAAATGGATTAGTATATGCCATAACTCTTCTTACTTCACTATTCTTGTAATTTTTGAAGCATTAATGGAGTGTAGATAAGACCACCATATTTTTATGAATCCAAGGATGCCCTAGCAATACATTGTAAGTTGTCCTCGCATCAATGACATGAAGTAGAGCACTTGAATCCATGCCATCAATGTATAGATAAATATGAACTTTACCAAGAGCTCTTTGACTGCTTTGATTAAATCCTTGAATCATCAATTGACTTTGCATCAAGTCATCCATAGGTATATTGAGTTTCTTCATTGTCCTTAGTGGAATTATGTTGACAGATGATTCATTATTCACCAGAATTCTTTTAGTCTTTTGTTCATTAATAAACCACATGACCAACAGGGGTCAATTGTGAAATCGTGGGCCGAGCAATAAATCATCCTTAGTAAAAATAATTTCTTCTTCACATGCACTATAGGCATCATAATGAGGGCATGTTTCATTTTCTTGAATTTTTGTCTCACTCTCCCTTCCAACATGGTAACATGCAAGTGCATTGAAAGATTTTTCAAAATCCTTTCGCATGTAGTCAGCCAAACCAAAGTGATAGGCACTTTAGGTTCCTAGAAAATATCTTCAGCCTTAAGAGAAGGTGAAGCTTTTCTTGATTTTGTGAAGTTAAACTTTTGGTGCTTTTGAAAGTGCTTTTACCATTCTAATTCTTTTTGGAGCGAGCTTTGAGTCAGAAACATTCTTCTTTTAACTTCTTCAATGAGTAATAAGGATCCACCCTTCATCATTAGGTTCATCACTTAAAATGATGCTCCAGCAATGGGTTGCATATTTGATTGCTAAACACTTTGATACTCTATTGTCCTTTGAATAGAAGAAGGGATTTCAATAGTTATTGGATCAAATGTTCCAAAACTAATTGTTAAATTTGTAGATGTCGCATGAGAACTTGAATCTACAATATTAGTCGTGTTCGCACTTGCTTCTTCTTCATTAAAGGCAATTTCTCCTTTTTTTTAACTCCATTATTTTATCCTTTAGGATAAAATATTTTTCCATTGGATGGCTAATCAAGTGATGATACTTGTAATGATTTAGATCATTAATTTTATTACCTTTAGTGGGAAACTTCATCTTTAGGAGCTCAATGAGATTTGCTTAAAGTAATTCATCAAACATTCTTGAAACGTCAGAGTAAAAAAAAGGATATTTCTTCTTTTGTCTTTCTTTCAAGGAAATCTTCTCCTTTTCTTGCGATTGAATAACAATAGTAGACTTTACCTCCTTCTTTCTAGCCATAAAATTCATTTTGATTGGTATTGAGCTAACTATCAAAGATTCCTTATTGTCAGGCTTTGCATTTGACTTAGTATTCTTGTGTGCTTCTTGCTTATCTTTATTTTTATTTGGCTTTTGCACATGAATGTTTTAATTTCCAGCATCTAAGATACTAAGTTCCATATCATGAGCACGGGTAGCTAACTCTTCAAAAGTACTTGGTATTACTCCTTGAAGAATATAGGATAAACCCCCTTTAATGCACATTTTAATGGCAAATGACTCAGAAAGTCAATCTTTGCAGTTCAAGCTATGGCTTCTCCACCTTTGGATGTAATTAATAACAGGCTTATCTTTCCATTGGCAAGTAGTAGTAAGCTCAATCTTATTGACTATGCAGTGAGTAATATAGAAATGATTAAGAAATTCTTATTCCAATTGCTCAACTATCTATTGAACCAGCTTTCAGATATGTGTACTAATAAAAGGCATTGCCTTTCAATGATCGGACAAATTGCTTAATGAGCAATCACCATCTGTGCCAACGGTATTACAAGTTTCAATAAAGTGAGCAACATGTTGCCTTGGATTGCGCTTGCCATCAAATTGTTGAAACTTTGGTGGTTGGTAATTTGGAGGCATTTTTAACATATCAATTCTTTGTATGTTTGGCATTGCATACATATAAGAGAACTAAGTTGGAGTCCCCACCTTATCTTTAACAACTTCTTCGATGAGTTCTTTGAGTTGAGTAGTAGAAATTGAATTGTTGATTGCTAATTGAGTGTCATCCTCAGCTTTGGTTGTGGCAGTACTTCGTTCTTTTATTTGTATTTTTAGCAAGTCAATTGTTGCAATAAGTGTTTTTCCAATTATTTTTTTGAACTTAGCGGTTAAAGATGCTATTTGGGCATCTTTCTATTTAGAGCTATTTAAGAGTTCTTTGACCATCTTGGTTAAGTTTGCAATTTGTTCTTACATTTATGTTGTGTTGGTCATCATGACAAACATGGTACCGGGAGCAAAACTTGAAGTTGAACCATGGAGAGGCGAAGTCGACATAGAACTCGTACTTGAGTTTTTCCTTTCATCATCAGATTTGAATGATGAGAAAAGATCATTAATCTCTAAAGAAGAGATTTTTGCTCCTAGTGCTATTGGAGAGATAATTGATTGTTAAGGAAGGGAAATTGTTTGTTCATACAACTCCTTAGTTGATTTGGCTTTCATCACAGAATCAGAAATACCATCAGTAGGAGAACTAACATGCGCTGTAATTGGAGAGTGAGGTTGGCCATCTAGACGATGAAGGTTGTACTTCTTGAAGTCGTCATTTTGCTTTTCTTTGGTATCATATTCTTCAAATAGTTGATTTCCGAAAAAGAAGATGAGATGTAGAGAGGTCCCATTCCAAAAATTTGTACATATAAATTTCAAGAATGAAAAATCAGACAAAAATTTGAAGAACAAATTAAGAACTTTATTGTTCTTGAAAAGCGGGTTACAATCTATATGAAATTCTTATTATAAAGAATTGGAGTCCTCATATTCAAATCTCGAAATACCCATGTAATCAAGGGCTTTGTAGCTTGTTCTTAAAATAACTTGAGTCAAGGACTTTTTGTAACTTGATCTTGAATCAAATATGAATTTGGTCAAGAACACCTTTGATAATCTTATAGAACTTAAAGAACATCTTTAATGATTTTGGAGAACTTTGAGTCTTGAATTTGGCAGAACTTCAATTCTTATTTTCTTAACCTTTAGACTTGAATACGACATAGCTTAAAGGCTTAATTTCTTGATGACTTGCGAGCGTGGGAGGAGACACCTCTATTTATAGGCATTTATAAAGGTAGTACAAGTATTATAAAATTGCATAACTCTAGTGGTAGGATTGACTTTAACCACCTTTGATGCAATTTGATTGGCTCATCTGCACCATTATCTGAACAAATGATTTTTTTTATAATTATCATTTATTTATTATTATTTTAATGGCATTTTTGAAATAATTTGATTGGCCATTAAAATAATTTAATTGAGATAGTAAACCAAAATATTTTATTGGTCTAAAATCTTTACAAATTATTAGACTAGAAATATTTAATTAGTCTAATTAAATTATTTAATAAACCAAAAATATTTTATTAGTCTAAAAATAATTTTTGAAAATTTACATGTCTACACACCTAAAATTGGAGAAACAAATACATTACATGAAAAATTCTTTAAGGACTATCTAAGATATAAATTAATAATTTTCTAATAAAGCACCAAATAATATATGATCATTAAACTTTCTTTTAAAACATAAATCAAATGTTACTAATTTTTTATTAAAACTAACATGTTGTGCTATAATTTTAATTTAAATAAATACTTTATTGCATGTGTATAAAATAAAACAGTGTAATGTATTAAAAAATGAAACATCATATGCTCTGCATGCACTCTTTATTGGGTTGCTTAAATACTAGGAAGAAATTTTGTCATCACCCTTTTTAGTATTTACTCTTCCGAATGCGTTGAATAATATTGACTCGGGCCTAGACTCTCCCCAGGCAAGAAGTCTTGAAGATAACCAGTTTAGCACTACACTACAAGGGTTAAACGAGCAGCATTATCTCGTTGCTAAACCATAATAATAATAATAATAATAATAATAATAAATAAAAAGGACTCATGGCTACTGCTTATGAGGAAAAAGTCTTTTAGTGTTTCTGCATCTAGCCGTTCAATATTTCTAGTGTCACACAGAATAGAGAATTATTTGTTCTTCTGATGCTATTTATACCAAACTATTAGGCAGCAAGGGAGGTTTTCCAACTAAAACCAGCAGCATTATCTCATCACTCATCCAACATGATGTATCACTTCTCTCAAGTCTCAACTACCTAGTAGCAAAAATCAAATTCAGATGCTTTTTGAGCAATTATCCTGCAAAAATCTCAAACTCATATCTTAAAGCTGACTTCATCAACTGTTCAGAGTATAGCATACCTACCAGTTTTTGAGTAATTATTATTCTTTAAAATGGTAGGAATTAAAAAAAAAAAGGAGAAGAAGGGATAAGGAACTATTGAGAGAAACTGATTGCACAAATGAAAAAAACATGTTTGCGGTGGGAACTAGTAGAATGCCCCAATTTGTCTACTCTGTTGCAGGTGCATGTTGGGAAGCTTCAGTTTGCTTCAGTGTTTCCAAAGCAGAGATCCTTCTATCCAGTGATTCATGAAGGCCCTTCACCTGAACAAAGGCAGAATAGTGAAAATCATAAACACCTATCCATGCACACCAGAAAAAATTCACATCTCACATTCACTTGGACAGCTAAATCTTTAATAGCGGAGGAAGCCCGGAAGGTGGGAAACATAGAACTACCTTGGCCAACAGTAAAGCATACATAATTCAAATGAACATGGAACATTTTCTTCGGTAAAAATCAAAATGATGTTCATACTACCCATGCACACCAAAAGACCATTCATGAACACCTAAATCTTTATAGTGGCAGGAAGCCCTGAGGGGGTGGGAAACATAGGCCTATCCTTGGCCAACAGTATAGCATAAATAATTCAAATGAACATGGAAAAAATTTCTTTACTGAAAATCACACTAATATTCAAATTTAAAGAACTAAGAAAATTAGTATTTTGATAATAGGCTTCCCTTCTCCAATTAGCTCTTTCATTACAATTAATGGATGTCTCCATATTTGGGAACTTGCAACTTTTGTTTGCATGTATCCTATGTATCTTCATCTGTTAGAAGGCAGATATGTCATATGAGTAAAAAGACAAAGCAAGTTAGTGTTATATGTCCTATTTGGAACAAGCAGCAGACAATTCTCATGAAAGAATAACAGTAATCCTTGCTGCTACAGATGGCATGTGCTATTCTAGCAAAAAACACTCACACAATTGAGGAGAAAAAGAGAGTAACAGAGATGCAAAACCAGATCTATCAACATAACATCTCTGCCATATGCATCTTTCTCCAAGTGATTTCTCAAAATTTTAAATACAATCTCATTAAAAAAGAAGTATGAGATTGAATGGTGATTAAAAATGTCCATATTTCAATGTCGCCAACCCTATTATAACAGAGAACTTAGAATAAGATCCTTCCTAGTCATCCAAATAAAATTTCACCTTTAAATTGACGAACATGGCCGAAAATTTTCAGTCTTTGACCCACATACTTTTTTCCTATATCTATAAAAAGTTTTACCACAAAACAATTAGATACGGAAAAGAAAATTGTCAGATAAAAGACTCAGGTTCCACAAGCATAGTCAAAAAGGTGAGGGTGGATTTTCTTAGCCACGATAAGGTACAGTGTGAAACATTAAGTTAGAAACAACCATATAATGGGTGGAGGAACCCAACGAAGTTCACTGTTAATAAAATTAAGTCGAAACAACACAAGGGCATATTTGCACAGTGACATTCAATTCAAGAGGACAATTAAGCCTCTTCAAATTTAGACTTAGATAGTGCAATGTGTCTCACAGGAATTGCACAAAATACTCATATCATGTGCACAATGCTTCACGAAAATCGATTATGTTTACTCAGCATAACCACATCTATTCTTCTAATCTCCTTTTTCAAACAATAAAAAATCCTTAACTGTGCTGGCAACATCTTCACAATTCAAACATATCTACAAATAGAAAGATCTATAGGCCTCTCCCATACATTAATTTGGGTTCACTGTAACATGAAAAAGTTAAAAAGAAAATAATCTGCCAAAGTTACGCAGGATTAAACAAATTAAGCATGGCATACTGAAAATCCACAAATTAAGAAATTAAGCAAATAACCAAGCATAATTTCTGTGGTATGAACTCAAAAGAGAAATGGCATTAGATTAAGGCTACCAAATTAACATAAAATTTCTAAAATCTCACATCCTAAAGATCAAATTTTTTTATTGTTATTTGAAGATGGAAACTGGGTTTTTCTTTTCTTGCCTACCTGTTGAGAGATAGAATCATGGGCAACCTTGTAATCCTTGTAGAGGACGTAGAATCCTAGAAAGGAGGCTGTTGCTGCTCCTGCGAAAAATGAAGCCAATCTCACCCTGAATACGTAACCCATGTTTCTTTTCCTCTCCTGCCCTTCTGTATTGTTGTTGCCCTTTCACGCTTGAAGCTTTTCGATTCCTAAAATGGCTTAGGCTGGCATCGCTCTTTGTTTCTACAAATACGACACCGTTCTTATTTTCAAGGAATAAAGTCTGATTTGCCCCTTTAACGTTTTGTAAAAGTTCAGTTTGCCCCAAAATGACATTTTTTTGACATTTTCAGCTCAATACTAACTCAAAATGGATCATTTAAATTCATATTCTATCCTTCCATTCAGCTTGTAAAAGATGCGTTGATTAACAATTAAATAATAATAATAAATAATATAAAGCTAAAGAAAGATTTTAATATCAAATTCTCGTCACCTAAATCCCTAATTTTTATTTCTCTTCCTAATTTCTCTCATAAGTTGCTCACTCGCTCTTTTGTTAAAGATTTTCTCTTTGTTGTTTTTATCAATTGATAACCGTTTATTTTTATCATATGATTAAATTGTGGAACAAACTTGGTGAGTTTGTATATTATTGAAGAGCAGAAGAACAACAATCAGGAGGAGGAGGAGGAGAAGAAGAAGAAGACAACTCTTCCACAGCCACTGCCACCACCGCTGCTCTTCTTTTCCATGTCCCACTAATCCTCAAATCCAAAAAAAAAAAAAAAACACATATGGGGAGGGGCTCATTTTGACTCCCGAAGAGCGCAAGACTCGATTGAAGAAGAAATCGGGCCCATTATCTCCCCCAGAGTCAGCACCGTTGCCTCCTCCGCCATTGAGGGTGACATCGATGATTGGGCAATTGTTAATATTCTTGGGTTGTGTCCTTTTTTGAATATATCTATGTTAGTATAGGTGGTATGCCCTAGAGACCAATCACATATTTTGACATTGTAAATTATCCCAAATGACAATAAAATAATATTCTATTATCTAAAATGTTTATTTAATTGAATATTTATCCTTTAGCATAATGTTAAATAAATTTATTATCAAGAGTTGATAATATGAGCTAAAAATTTATTTAGTACATATGCTATAAAATGTTCATAGTCGATAAATTAATATTTGGGTAATATTAATTAGACTATCACATCTGTCTAATAGTGGGAGGTAGTGAGTCTTATACTACTTAATATGAGATATCAGAATAGACATGTGGAAACTCATGTGATGGGTGGATCGAACAGTGACGTTAGATTTGTGATCACAAGGATGTTCACTTATAGTCAACGATCACAATCTAGGTCATAATGGTGCATATAGTCCTTTAACTTGAGGTGACATGCTCATCCACATTTAAGTGGTTAGGGTTTGTTACCGCTTATATACTTGTGTTAATCACACATGAGTATATGGCATGTGGTGTCTCTAGTCGGTTAGATGTAGGGATGAGTGTTCGACCAAGATCGGATTCATTGGCTGGAGTGAACCGAGATAAGATCCTATGCCGTCTGAGTTTGTTATTGATGAATAAGTTCCTGGCCAAGACAAACATAACACAGTCTGAAAGAGTTTCAATACTAGAAAAGTGTTTTTAGTATTTGTTATGTTTTATTAAGAATTGAAACTTCAGATGAGGTCATATGATACAGCTATTAGAGTGTGACTAAACCTTGACTCTAGGCTACATCGGGATCTTCTAATGAAAGGATTTTAGTGCACGGTAATTATGACCAAAGGGTTCTTGTAAATCAATATATGCATTCATTTCTAATTAGGTAGTTGTGATATCGATGCTAGGGGTCACTCACAACTTACGAGAACTAAATGTATATAACTGGGATTTTCATATTTAGATATGAAAGGAGTTTCAAATAATATCAAGTGTTGATATTATCTTCTCATTGCCTATTAGACATGAACCTAGTAAGTCACACCTAAAAGAGCTTTACCAAATCACCATCGATATTAATCTAATTATCGATTAAAGTATTTAATCGATTAATTAAGATTAATGAAATCAGATTTTACTTTAAGTAATGATTCTAGCATATCATGAAATCTAATTCAAGCAAGGGTTTAATTATTAATTTATACTTAATTAATATGAGATATTAATTAAAGTATTGAATTAATAATATATGTTGTTTTTAATTAGACTTGGATTAATGGCCAAAGTTGTTTGGGCCTAGGCCCAAAAGGGTTTTGGACTAAAGATTAATCTAAGATGTTGAGAAGTCCCATGAACCTTATTTAGGCCTATTTGTTTGATGGATTGGGCTTGGGCCAAATATTGGCCCAATTACTAAGCCCAAGTCCATATAAGATGATATGGTCAAGTTTGGCATATTAGGCACATATTATCTCTAATGTGTAAATTGTTGACCATGGAAAAGATAAGGTGTAGATCATATAGATATATGTGATAATGAATGTAGACAAATACATTAGATGTATTCTCTACATAATTCATAAAACCCTAATGATATATATACAAGTTGTATACTTGTGATGTAAGAGATGATGTCATTAGGTTTTGCTTTCTTTACATATATATACATAACCTAAGAAATGTTTCTAAGGTTAGATGGTTAGAGACACACAAAAGATAGAAACAACATCTACACAATAAACCCTAAGTGTTCTTGCAAAAAGATTAAATTAGTGCAAAACGTGTGAGGGTCATTTGAAGTTACTTGCAACTAATCAAATCTAAGCAAGAATTTGGTTGAGCTTTGGTATTTCAAGTTAGAGGCCTAACATTTGGGAGGCTAGAGCATTTGATTTAAGAGTTGAACCTAAAGCATCCAAAGCTAGTAGATTAACTATTATGGTCTACATCAAACTTACGAGTTGGTAAGTTTTCTTAAACTTAGAATTTCCTAGGTTGTTGCTTATACATGTTATGTAATTTAGTTATGTGTAAAATGCTAAATGGATTCTTGGGAATGGAATTCTTCATGTCATGAAGGGTTATGCAAGTAAAATTTTTGAAATTTTACCCTATTTTAGGCTTGTGCTCACCACACTTGTAAATTGCATAACCAATTCCTTCAATTTATTTGGTTTTCAATATTTTTGATGATTTGTGGCCTTAGTGTTATTTTGCTTCAGAATTTGATGAAATGGGATGCATTTGTTTCATAGGGTTCCTAAAGACATGAAATTAAAATAAATTTTGCTTCTTGTTATGTGGTTTTTTCAACCAATTTTGCTTAATGAGTATTTCTTTCACCTGCTTCTTCAACCACAGGTTTACGACTTAAAAATGCAGTGAAGGTGACAAAAGATGAAGATGATGATTTATGGGGTTCCATAGCTGCTTCTGCTCCCAAAATAGGATCAAAACTTTTAAATGTTAGAGCAGCCTCTACAACAGATGATGATGATCCCTGGGTTGCAATTGTTGCTCCCCTACCTACTACAAGAACTAAACCATTATTAGCTGGTCGAGGCCGAGGGATGAAACTTGGTGCTCCAAAATTAGGCATGCAAAGGATAAATCGGACATCCTCTTCTGGGGTATAATTTAGTGACAAACAAATTAAAGGAGAGAGGAAGATCAATATCTATACATTTTTCTTCTTTTCTTTTGTGGTGATTGGTTTTTCACATTAATATGGTGAAATTTTCTATTGCTTTGAGTTGTATCTGCTACATTCTCCCTATATATTCGATTTGTATTATTATTCTTTTCTATATAATATTATTTTGTTTTGTTCATCTTCTCAAGGGGCTGTTGTCTACTAAACTGCTTTATAGCATATAGTTTATGCAGTAACTTCAATCTCTGGTTGAGCATAATTGCAGAGATCATGGGTTGTTGAAATGTAATGTCACTTTTGTTTTACAAAGAAATAGAAAATTTTGTTATTTTCTTAGTTGTTTGTAATACGAATATGAGATTATAGTTCTCTGGATTTCAATAATCAATGGTTTAGTAATTATTCCATTCATGTAAACTACAATTCTCTTGTTAATTTGATGATATAATATTTGCATTAACTATTTTTTCAATTCAGTTCATGGACTTTTCATTACGGGTGTATTGCATGCTCCATCAAAAGATAGAAAGTGGGTTTAAACGACCCATTTTGGGTAAGAATTGGGCTGAATTGCCAAAAAATGTCATTTTGGGGCAAATTGAACTTTTACGAAAAGTTAAAAGGCCAAATTGAACTTTATTCATATTTTCAAAGATGGTGTATCTTAAATTTTGAATTTAATTTCTTTTCAAGTATTTTTTTTTAATCGGTTGAAATGGTTAATTTCCCACTATAAAGAAGAGAAAGAGAGGAACTGAAGTTCAAACCTTACTCTACATATTTGAACGTCCATACTTTAACTATTTATGAAGGACTTTTCTAACTTTTTTGGAATATTTTCATTTCAAATTAATTGCTAAAACATATTTAATATTTACCTTATCGTAGTTGTATGCTTTCTTAAGTTTAAATTTTAACTAGTCGATAATCTGTGCTTTGCATGAACTGCAAATAATATATATATATATATATATATATATATATTTAAAATTATTTTAAAATAAATAATTTTAATACTTTTAATAAATTATGAATTGATCAAATAATTTATAAAAGTGAGCACTTAAAAACTCATTGTAATAATTTTATTTGGTGTTTTTTATTAAGAGTACATATATTTTTTATATACATATAAATTTTTTTTAGTTAAATAAATGAGGAAAAGATATTTTTAGTTAAATAAAATACATATAGATGTTTTAAGTAAAGTAAAAGACATTTTTTTTAATGGAATAGGAAAGTGGTGTTTTAGATATAATAGAATTATAATGTTTTAGATGAAATAGAAATTGTATATTTTAAAATAAGGAATTTTTATATTTTTTATAGAAAAATATTGTGAATTTTAATAATTCAACACATAAGACTTTAGAAGTGAATACTAATTAAATAATATTAACAAAATATAAATTATACATTATTAAGTAATTTTTAAAAATAAAATTGTTTATTTTTAAAAAATATATGCACAGTTACATGATGTCTTGTAAATATAAGACATTAATAATATATTTGGATACAACTTTTAATATAAAAAATATGACAATTTATACAATATTGAAATTAAATAAATTAAATAAATTTAAAATTACAAAATATATAAATAAAAATATTTTTTTAGTTTTATAATTTAAATAATTATAGGAGTTAAATCATTTTAATATAAAATGTAAAATATTTTCAATGAAAAATATAAAATATAAATTTTAAATATGAAAAAAGATGTACATAATATAATAAAAATAATGAATTAGTAAAAAATCTATAAAATCATTTATATAATATGATACACATAATATAATAAAAAAACCATAAATAAATAATATAATTATATAGAAACACATCATGCAAAAAGCTAAATGGATTAAAAATTCTTTATAGCCTTCAATAGTTCATTTAACAATTAAAAACATACCTTTATACTTCTATTATTGAGTTTTGAAATGTAGCAGTAATAATTTTTGTGCCTAAAAAGCAACAACAATCAAATAACTTAAATTGTATGCTCATCTCTAATAATATTAGTGAGATTTTTTTTAGCAAATTACATTTTTCTCCCTAAAATTTGATCTAATTTTATATATCTTTCTTGTTTCAAATTCCAATTTTTATCTCCCTCAATTTTATTTTGTTAACATTTAAAAATTTCTGTTAAAGTTAGACCATTTTTTCTATTAAATGCTATACAAAATTCCCTTTTAAACATATATATATATAATTAACCATAGAATACTAATGATATTTTAGTCCTTTATATTTAATAACATTAAATACATATAATTCTCACTTACTAATAATATGGTTCATAAAAGAATGAACCAGTTTTATAGTTAATTATAGTTTTTTACTATTTGAAAAGGTATTTTAGGCCTTTTATATAGCACTTAACTGAAAAAATAATCTAGCCATAATAGAAGTCCCTATTTATTAACGGAATAAAAGCTGAAAAAAAATAAAAGTTCAACTTTTAAATAAGAGGAGATAAGTGTTAATTAGGTCAAACCTCTGAAAGAAAAATATAATTTACTTTTTTTAGAGCCATTCTTTAATACAAATGAAATTTAAAACCATTGGATTAATATTCATTTAATGATAGCCATTGATGTTTGACAACTTCAAATCGTATCCTTGCCTTGTGGAACCTGCATCGTCGAGGAAGCCGGGTGAAAGGGCAGGGTTTCCCCTATAAACACTCTGAAGATTAAGTCAATATCGTGTATGGAAAATATAATAAAGCAAATAGAGTAGAATAAAGTAGAATGGTGTTGGATGATGAGGTGATGATGGAATGATGGCTTGATGTAGAATGTGTATAATATGAGAATGAATGATCTCTCTCCCATATGAGATGTAATGGGATGTATATATAGAGAAGGATTAGACATAAACCTCTTAGTAATAGGATTCCTTAGTCTTGTAGGATAACCCTTAATTAGGAGAGAATAGACTTCCTTATCAAGCTTTCTTCTTATTCAAGTATTCTTCGTCTTTAGGGATTATAACCCTTATTAGAATAGGATACTGATTATGGGGTATCAAGAGTCCCTTCTGAAAGTTTGTTCGGATATTTATGTCCAAGAATTCTGAATTTCCAAGAACCAATCTGAATGATGACAAGTAATTTTTCACTGAGATAATAACTTTGCTTGAAATCTCTACTGTTGTTAAAAAATGACCTGAGGTGGCCAGCCTCAGTCATTAAACGTTGAGATGCTCGGTATACCAAGTCTTAGAATCACAGTATCTGAATAGAATAATATAAAGATGACAACTGGACTTATAGATGCTCGGTGTTTATGAAACGACCTGAGTTTCTGAACCTCAGTGATCAAAGTGACATGAGGGTGCCGACTTTGAGTTGATTAACCCTAGTACTGAAAAGTGACATGGGGACCAGCTTCAGTTGCTGGAGTTTAATGATCGGCGTCTCGTGGATGCGAGTTTCCATATATACTCGACTTTGTGAGATGCTCGGTGTTGAAAAGCGACCCGAGATAAAACCTTAGTACTGAAAAGCGACCTGAGGATGCCAGCTTCAGTCACTGGACTTTAAGATGCTCGGTGCTAAAAAGTGACCCGAGATCTGGAGAAGTATTTCAATGTTGCTCAGCTTTGTATTTTGATAGCTTTGTTGATGCCAACTGTCTGGCCAGAATAATGATTGCTATCAAGTTCGAACATTTTGCTGATGTTGATATTTATTTTACCTAGCATTGCTGCTTGTAGTATTTTTGCAAAAGGAAGGATGTTGTAATCCTGGTAGTGAGTTTGAGCTCTTTAGCTAAGCTCAATAATATAGGCTAGTAATTTTAGTGAGGGCTTTGAGATGATGGAACGTGGGCTTTGAAGGACCAAATTTGGGTTTGTCCAATCTGAGTCATGAGATGAGCTTTATAGTTTAGGTGCAAGATTAAGGTTGCATACTTGCTAGAATAGAGGATATTGCATGATGCTAGCTAGGTTGTCTTGGAATTCTGCTTAATGTATTCGGCTGTGTAGTGGATATAGTTGATTCTCTTCTTGAATTTCCCTTGTTGAATATTTTCATGAACAAGGATTTGCTGTAGAGTAAGATTTGCCTAAGTGAATTATCTGAGCATGAATGAGTGCTTTTCTGTATTAGCATTGCTTGACAGCGTGTCTGATGTCATTTGACAATATTTACATATGAGTGCAATATTGATGCCAAGTGAGATGAGTAGAGTGTCCAATTGTTTGGACTGATTGGTGCTTAAAGTAGCATCCTTATCTGTAATGATAGACAAAAGAACAACAGTGTTGGGATCGTTTAATTGATCTCAATTGATGGTTAGTCCTCGTGTAATAAATATATCAATGTGATTGATGTATGTGTTGCATGAATAATAATCATGTATTCATAGATGAACATGTGTGTATAGATGTGTAAGCATGCTTGTGTGACAAGCTGTATCTATTCATATAATAATAAGATGAAAATAAATAAATATTTAGGAAAGAATTCTTATATGTTGTGGTATTGTTGTCCCATCTTTGAGTGAACGAATATTTAAGTTCATTGTATGCTTTGCCTGAATGACTTTGAAGATGCTATCATCAATTTTGTTTAATATCTGAGCCTTTATTAGGAAGTGTATTGCACAATTCTGTGGCTAACTCCTTGGCATTTTGTGTATTCCAGCTTCATGGAAATATGTTGTTCAAAGATACTGCTCCGAGAATAATAGTTGGATCAAGGTCCCAAAGGCTACCATTTTTGGCATTGCTATTTCTGAGTTGAGATGTTCAAAATAGCATTTATACTGCCATTGTTTATCTGTAATAACAAAAAACAAGAGAACGAGAATTTTGGGATCGCTTGATCTCCTTTAGCAATTAATAGTCAGATCATGATGTATGTTAAAGACATACTAACATGATTAGCACATACTGTTCAAAGTTCTATGCACAGATTTATAATATGGTGCATCTTTATTTTTATAAGTGTGCACATGCATGCAATGAATCATAGTTATTTCAATAAAACAAATAAATAAAAAAGAAGACTTATGATAGTGCAATGAGCATGCATCTCTAAGCAGTGATGCTTTCATCATAGATATTTTATGATATTTCAAGAAATAACTGAGTAGAGAAAATGTATCTATTAATGCGCTCTTGTCCCGCTATTGGTGTCACGAATATTTATGTTCGTCTTTGGTTGTGCAATTATTGTCGAGTACTGTGAAGAGAGCCGAGGACACTATTTTATTAATGTTTGAAATCATCTACCTTTATCCGAGTATCACTTTGGTGCCATGCAGATGTGTTATCCGAGTTTGCATATTTGATTTGTTGTAATGCTTGGCTCGTATGTAGCTAGGATGAGTCTTGCATTTATTCTGTCTTGGGCCAGGCTTGGTAACTGTATATAGGCCTAAAGACTTTCTTAGCTGTCCAATAGTCTCATTCTCTAACTTTAAACAATTTTAATCTCGGCCATTCATTAGTATTTTTAAGGACTTCACACTGCTGTGGATATGAGAAACTTATGCAGCTCCGAGATAAATCACTGACAATCTTTGGTTATTATTGACCCTCTTCTTTGTCAAACTCGTGCATGTTTCAACCTTGAAAGTTCACGCTCCACACTTCAGTGCTCAATGGATGCTAGTGGCTTAGAGCTGTAATTAAGGATCTTGCAGCTTTGGTGGTTACTCGGTGCCCATTAATAAAATTACTTCAAAGTTGTCAACTTTCAGATTAAGTAAACTCAGTGGATAAGTCTCCGCTATCAAGAAATTTCAATGTTGAGTTTTGCCTGACGAGCACATAGTTTTGAATTTGCTGACTATGGACGAATCTTCAAATTGCCTCTCTGTCGCTGTCTTATGCTATTCTGCTTAGTTCAGGACATGTCAACAAGATCTTGCTATGGATGTTTGGTGAATCAAAACGAGAAGCTTTCTTCAAGCATTCGAGGAATTTGTTCAGGACTTGTTGTCTTCGTCGACTCTCTCAATCCATCCTACAATAGATCCCTTTTTTTTTACCTCCTTATTCTGGTGGCGAGTTGCATCTTCTCCGCCATTGATAATCATTGTTCAAATCCATGATCGACTTGATTCTGTCTGATGGTGTAGTGGTCCCTCAGAAGTTCATAAACTCGAATTAAAGCTTTATCTCAACAGATGCTCTAGTGAGTTTGGTTTGTATTTACTGCTTTGTAAAGATTCTTCTTTAATTGTTCGAATGTGATTATCATGCTTGGATGCTTGGTGAAATTGGTGCTCGGTATTAGCGATAAGATATGATAAGGTCAAATACAACAATATTATTGAATCTCGGAATGGTCAGAAAGTCGATGCTCGGAGTTCGAATGCTCAGGAGGTTAATGTTCGGTAACAGATGCTCGGTAAATGTTCGATACCTCAGAGAATCTTGGTACTTGGAGGTTCAGTGGATGCTCGGTATCCGAGCTTTTGTTAAGTCACAATTCCACTGAGGTGGTAAAAGAATTCTATTATTGTAAAAGAATACCTCAGATGAAAAGCTTGTTGGTTTTTTAAACAGAAGCGGAACTTTGGAAGTGAAATTTAGATGTCTGAGTATCTCCAGATTTTGATGTTTCGAAGCTCAATGCTTGATGCTTTGGTGGATTCTCGGTATTCTGAGACTTTGATCTTCAGTATTTGAAGGCTTGATGCACGCTTGATGTTCATGATAAATCTATGATCTAGGAATCACTCGTTCGAGATTTGTCTTCTTCTACCTTCATCAACTCCTTTTTTTTTTTGCAGTGTTACCTTGGAACTTATACTGTTGAAGCCTTTTTTGAAGAAAAAGCCAAGTTGACATCTGGACGAGATTGATTGAGATCAGTTTCATTATTTTCCGCAATCTGAGTTCTAGTTCCTTTTCTCTTTATTGGTATCGCAATTAATACTCTGGCATCATCATGCTTGATCTTGTTAGAACACGAGTAAGTATGAACATCTCGACATGCCGGTGTAGCAAGAGTTTAATGGCTAAAGGAAATAGAATCATAGCATCGCCTTGCTCTCCCTGGTCCGCTACTTCTTGGATCAATGCGTAATTTAGGAAGCCCAAGATGTAAGGAGCCATGAATCCCAAAAATTACCATAAACTTTGGCTCGTCCGCTCCGCATGTAAATTGCAAGAAGCTTTCAGATAGAAACTGTGGATGTTTAAATTGTTATTGTTTGTGATCAAGGAAATAATATAACTTCCATGCATTGATAATACTTGGTTATAGAATTTTAATGGCCATGTCGCTGAGATCGTCGAGAATTGATTACTAGGAGGGCCATGTTGTACAAAGCAGGATCAACTATGCGATCATTAACTATGGAGTGCAATTCCATTATACATGAGAATAACTAAAATTATCATTTAATGGTTTGTATGAGGTAGGCTCAAGATGACATGGACTCTTTTTTCCTATGGGCATGCTTTAGGGAAAGAATTGGTTTGGTTGACTATTTGAGTCGTGCACGTAGGTTCCAAGCAAGATAACTCGGAATTTGATTCGGTTATGCCTAGCTCTTAACTGTCTTAAACAAACAAGACGAGCTAGGTGTTTTTTCCCACAGACGACGCCACTTGATAACTCCGAATCATATCCTTGCCTTGTGGAACCTGCATCGACGAGGAAGTCAGGTAAAAGGGCAGGGTTTCCCCCATAGACACTCCGAAGATTAAGTTAGTATCGTATAGAGGAAATATAATAAAGCGAGTAAAGTAGAGTAAAGGATGTAGAATGAGTATATGATGGTATGATGGCATAATGTCTTGATGTAGAGTATAAGAAGATGTGTGTATGAATCAATGATCTCTCCCCCATAT
>CATIWK010211559.1:0-10913 GCA_949634005.1 Mallotus japonicus
TGGAAGATCATAAGAAGTTTATAATTCCATATCAATTTTGCAGCATTTATTAGGGTCAACATTAAAAATAGACCTTTACATGCTATAGTAAATTATTATGGTGGGTGGTGGGTCAACACCACCCACCACTTAGTTCAAGTGGTAAGGGTGGTGTCCATGACCTTCAAGGGTCATGGGTTCAAGTTCTAGGGACAGCGTTTCTAGGCATTTAATCGTTGAGCTACCCGCCTTGGGCTGGCTAATTCCAGCCACGGGATCGGTTCCGTTTAGAGATTAAGGGTTCAAATCCCCCTCCCCCATCCCCCTCACCTCCCTGACCAAAAAAAAAAAAAGTAAATTGAGGTTATGATTCCTTACTGCTAAATTTTTAAAACCATAGGAATGACAGTACTCTATCAACTAGCAGCAAGCAGGCAATGCATAAAGACAGCTTCTTGCATAGGGAAATACTCCCAAGAATTCTATAAAAACAACAATAACAATAGACATGAAAATAACATTAATTGAGCTTTCCCAGATTATGCAAAATGTAGAATATGCCACAAGATGTACAATAAGCACATCAGCTCGTAATACAAGTAAAGCGAAGCGCATGATAATCAATATTTCAAATACCAAACTGACTGGATCAAATAATTAGGAAAGGTTTAACAAAAATATAACTTGAGATTATGGCAAGCCAGTCCACACATGCTGGCAAACAAGCTTAATACGGCTAAAGACCTTCTATAGACTTGAGGAAGCAAAATGATCCAAAGCAACCACCCGAATCTCAGCCTTACATCCAAGATTAGGAATCATTCCCCACGCTTCACATATTAACCCTGCATCTAATCTTGCAACTTATAAGCCTAATGGGTGAACATGACCATGCACATATGCATTGTATCTCAATTAACATACAAAACCAATTAGCATTTCTCTGTTATATTGGCACTTCAAAGTTCCCAGATTTTCTTTCATTACTGGCATCAAACCCCATAGTAAAACATTAATAATAAAAGTTAAAACCCAAATAAACTGAACAATGAAACACAAGAGGCAAGTAAACAAATTCTTGAAAAATCTTGAATTCCAACAACTGTCAATTAACATCAGTCTAGAAACTACAATCTGTATCCCCCAAGTTTGATCCTATAGTAATGTCCCCATAATAAACACTCAACAACAGCAATCTAAGAAGCTAAAACAACAATAAATACTACCCACAAAAATTTAAAAAGAACCTAAAAAATCGTTCTTCAGCATCTCGCTTCTTGGGCTTTCTATAAGTTTCTTCGATGCGCTTAGCTATTAAACTCGATGATCTGCATTTCATTGATATTGTGTTGCTTGTTTTTCTTATTTTGTTAGCAAGATTTTCTTCAACTTCCAAGTAATGTCTAATAAAAGAATAATATGGTTGGTACATTCGCAATCTTTAACTTCGCTGCATCGACTACGTCTTCTGAACACTTGATACTATAAAAAATAGAAACAACAGCATACACTATTTGCTTCTCCTTGTTTGTGGTAGATTCTGACTTGATATCTTCATCTTTGTGCACAGTCTAGAACCAGTGTTATCCCTATCTTCTTAACACAGTCTTATTGGCTTTAACTAATGAAACTACACCAAAGAAATCATATCCAAAACAACTTAAAAGTGGAAATTAGCAATACTAGTCAACTCTTCCTCTATCAGAGCATCTTCTTCAACTACCAAAAAATAAAACAAAACAAAAAAACTCTAAAAATTTCAAAATTCAAAACGGTAAAAACCCTCATTTTGAAAAGCCCACAAAGAATCGAAATTTCAACAAATGAAGTTTGAGGAAAACCTGAGAATTGTAATCTTCGCAAGGATGAATATTGGAGACCCATCTTTTGTGTTATGAGTTAAAGCCATCTTGAGAATTTTCCTCTATCTACGAGAGCTTCAAGCTGTTCTTTTTTTTTTTTTTTTTTTTTTTTTACCAAAGTGGGGAGGGGAATGGTGGGTCTCGAATCCCGAGACCTACCAAATGTCCCTCAACAGCCTGGCCATCTACAAGAGCTTCAAGCTGTTCATGTTGTTTCTAAAATCATCATTGTCGTCGGAGAGGGGGACTGATGAGGAAAGAGACAATTTTTTTAATGTAAGAATGTTACCGATTAAACAATTTTCAATTTAAAAAAAAAAAAAAAAGCAAGCGGTTAAACCTACAGATGCGGTATTTTTTTGATGGCACGGTGTCACTGTGACACCATGTAATTGGCTACCTTAATAAAACTACAACCACACGTTTCTCTACAGGCAATCATTCCTCAGCTAGATAACACCATATGCAACCAAACTTAAACACACAAAAACAATTAATGGCCGAAGCAGAGCAAAATTTTAGAGACAAAAGATGGTCCCTTAAGGGACTGACTGCTCTAGTAACAGGAGGAACTCGAGGCATAGGGTAAGTCACCAAATTTTCTTCTTCTTTTGTATATATTTTCAGCTGTTCGTTTTGGTTTCTGCTTTGGTTGTATAAATAATCAATTGGAAAACAAATTGGTGTCTGCATGTGTGAAACACATAGGCATGCAATAGTTGAAGAGTTAGCAGAATTTGAGGTGGCTGTGCACACATGTTCTCGCAACCAAAAGGAGCTTGACCAATGTTTGCAAGAATGGAAACGCAAAGGCTTCAAAGTCACTGGTTCTGTGTGCGATGTTTTCTACAGAGACCAAAGAGAGAAATTAGTCGAAACTGTCTCCTCCATCTTTGATGGGAAGCTCAACATCCTTGTAAGTTTTAACTTAAATGTATTAATTTGTATTTATGGTACTTAATTTGTCATCAAATTACAGTTTGAGTATTAACTTTTAATATATTTTTTAAGAAAAATATTTGGTATTGGGCGAGTCCACACGAATTCCTTGGACATTTTTTGTAATTGCATTATTAAAAAAAAATTAATTATTTACATACTACAAGTGTTAAGTTTTGGGTATGTTCTCTATTGTTGTCGTCTTTGTTTATTATTTCAAATATTTTTTTGAACTTCATGCGCTTCCGCAAAAATTAAAATTTCTAACAAAAACCATAAAAGCCAACTAATCTCTATTAAATTCACGTCACAAACTTAACAAAAAAAATTAATGGGAAAATAACAGTGAAAAACTCCATTTAATTTTAAAATATATTTCAGAAATTTTAAATTTTTTGGAAAAAAAAATTTGAGAAGCTATAATTATGTTTAACATATTGAAAGGAGTCCAATAATGTTCTCAAATTAAATTTTCAACAACTTCTATCGCGTATTAGTCAGATTCAATTTTTTTTTTTAATTTTTGCTAAAATTATCAAAAATTTACTAAATTAAAATAATTAGTTGAAATTATTAGACGCTACATACATTTTTGGTTCCATCATTTCAGGGAGGGAGCAGTATGGTACCTCTTTGAGGTAGTCCTCCTTAGCTGCATATTGATTGGTAAAATTATAAATTCAATTCATACAACTAGTCGTAAAATAAATTTGTTTTTACCGTTAAATCAATGCATTATCGTGCGAACAACCATAAAAATAATTTTATTTTTATTAATTTAATGCATATTTTATTCTTAATCCAACTTTGACTAGTTGACTAAAACTGAAATTTTTCATGCTATAGCTAAAATTTTTCACAACCAAACTAACATCTATATATTTTGCTGGTTGAAGAAGTAATAAATTCAAATTCTTTTAAATAAGATTTTGAATTCAAATAGTATATATGAAGAAAATAAGTATTGTGAGAGTTTTTACTTTCCTTATGAGTTGATCTAGCTCGATTTTTGTAATAGTTAAAGTTCTTATATTAAAGGATATCGGGCCAGAGTATTAGATAAAAAAAAATTTTAAAACAGATATATTTAGTCAAAATTTTTTAGAAAAAGGGAAAACACAAAAAACAAAAATATGTGGACTAAACTTTTTTTTAGGTATAGCAAGTTTGTAATTTGTTTTACCATTTAAGAATATGTAATTTCATTTCCTCTAACTTTAATACTCTTTTTTTCAACAATACACTTTAACTCTCCAGCCATATGTATATAAGGATTTGACTATTTGTGTTATCCTCTCACGACGAGCCATGCTTATTTACAAGGTGAATAATGCGGGGACAACTATACCTAAAGTTGCTACAGAGTATACTATTGAAGACATCTCCTTCTTGATGGGTACCAATTTTGAGTCAACTTATCATTTGTGCCAACTTTGTCACCCTCTTCTCAAGGCATCAACAAATGGAAGCATTGTAAATATTTCTTCCATTGGAAGTACTGTTGCTTTTCCTATTTCTTCCATCTATGCCGCAACTAAAGGTATACATATATGTGTATATATTTTCATTTGATCTTGCGAACCGCAGCGACAGTAATCAAGTCACAAATTTTTTTTATAAATTGACAATAAATAAATTTGTTTCTAGGAGCGATGAATCAAGTCACAAGAAACTTGGCATGTGAATGGGCAAAGGATATGATTCGTGTGAATGCAGTTCTGCCTGGAGTGATTGACACTTCCCTCATAGACTCTAACACGGTAAATATATGAGAATTTTAAGAAAAGAAAAAAAACATCGTTGTGTCTTGAACTTTGAGCCAATTATCAATTGAATTCTAATTTGAAAGTCATTTCAATTTGCTCATTCAAGTTTATGAATCATGTCAATTCTATCCAATTTTATTTGAAGGATCTAATGACATTATTAAAAATAATTTTTAGATCCCTATAAATTAAATTTAACACTTATTAAATTTTTTTATCATTTTTTTCTTGTAAGAAAAAATAAAATGTAAGAAAACTGTCTTAAATTTTAACTGTTTCACTCTCGATATAAATTTAAAAATTAATATCTAAATATTTTCATATTTTTTTTATCTTTTTCACTAAAAATTCTTAAATTTTAACTACTTTTATATTTACTTCTCAACTTTCAATCACATTATTTAATTTTTTAATAGAGGTCAAGCCAAAAAAGTATAAAATGGAAAAAAAAAAGAGAAAGAGAGAGAATTTTGAGATACTAAAAATATTAGTTAAGAATATAAAAATATGAAAAAATTAACAAATTAATATTTTATTATATAATGATAATTAATTAAAAATGCTTACTTTTTTTTATTTGTATTAATATTACTCTATATAATAAATTGATTGACAAGTTATCACTTTCTTTTTTTCTTATTATTTTTAACTAATACATAAAAGTTAAAATTTTATGTAAAAATTTAAAAAATAATTTTTAAATTTATTTCAAAAGTGGTAAGATTAAAACTTGAAAATATTTCTGAAATTTTTTTCTTAAAAAAAGGAAGAAAAAATTGAATAACTATCAAGTTTATTTTATATGGATTTAAAAGTAATTTTTAAAAATATAATTAGATCCTTCAAATAAAATTGGATAGAATTAATACAATTTATAAAGTTGAAGGAGTAAATTGAAATGACTTTTAAAGTACGATTAATTGATAACTGGTCTAAAGTTTAGGATAGAACATATCATTTCCCTTTAAAAAAGGGATAAGTACAAAAAATAATTTGTGGTTAGATGTATTTTTACTTAATTAGAGGCTTGTGTTCTTTTTTTTTTTTATAACATTTAGAGGCATGTGGTTTCATCTTGTAACATTTTAATACCCTATCAACAAACATCATAATTTTATAATAAAACTTAATATAATACTCCCTCTCAATAGTACATATGTTTTACATGTGATTTACCATCAATATAACAATTTATATACTTTTAAAAATATTAAAAATTTATTTTAAAAAATTATTTCTTTTTATTCATAATAAAATTAAAAATACATCTTATTTTTATTTATTGTGAATTTATTTTAATTAATTGAGTGTTATACGACTTAATAAATAATTTTACTATCGAAAATTCATATTATTTTAATGTTATATCATATATTTTTAACATTATTATTGAGTAGGGTACCAAAATGTAAGTAGAATCAAACTATAAACCCTTAAATGTTACAAAAAATACTACAACCTTTTAAGTGAAAAAGCACCTAACCACATGGTTATTTTATTATATTTTTCCCAAAAAAAAAAAAGAATATAACTGCAACAACTTTGTTTTTAAAATGGTTAGTAGTGGTTGCTAATTGGTGTTCTTTTTGCTATGCTTAATAGGAGGCAAGAGTACTATTTTTAGGAAAAATCTCGACCTTAAACCAAAAAGCTTTTTTCAATTATTATCATTATGGGACAAGTAAATGAAGTAAGAGCATGATTCAAGTTTTAAGTTAAAAATAATGATTTTAAAGTATAACTTAAAAATTTTCATTCAATTTTCCCCTTATTAGCTACAAATTTAATTATGAAGTTCCGTATGTAGAGCCAATTTCTAAAAGAAAAATAAATAAATATGGATGGAAATTAAAATTTGTATGAATAATTTTGATTCTTAATGTTTAGTTGTTTAAAATTTATATTGGAATGGGAATATAATTTTTTCTATTAATGGAAATAAAGTCAAATGAACTATAAATTAGTTAAACATAAATACTATCATATATTATTTAAAATTTATAAATAAAATATAAAATTATTAAAAATAATTATTAAAATATTTGTATAAAGAATATTTATTAAAATAATAAATAATTTTTATGATAATTTTATGAAAGTTATAATAATATTAGTAAATAAATAAATAACTTCAAAATATTTTTATAATATATAATCATAATATTAATTTTTAATATATAAAAATACTTATAAAATATTTTAATTGATAAATGATGTTGATTCTCATTCTCATTTCATAGTGAACTAAATACCTTGTTAAAATTTTTATTCCATCTATATTCCTATTCTAATTCTAATTTCAATTCTAATTTCAGATTACGAAACACACAAACTCTTAAGTGGAAATTATTGAGTGATAGGAACAACTTCACCTATGCTTAGAATTTCCTATGTATGTCTTTTTGACAACCTCTGCGCAATCAGCTTCCCTTAGCCAGTTTGCTTCAAATTTAAACCTTTTCTTTCACTTTTTTAGACCTAAAAGTATATTTGGTATAAATTAATTTATTAAAATTTTATAAAGTCTATTTGCAAGTAAAGTTTAATGTGTTTAGTTTTAAAAAAAAATTGTGAAATTCATTTACAATTCTAACTTTTTAAATTTGTGAAATTTTCTTATGACCAAAACCAAATTTTAATAAAATTTGGTAAAATTTCCAAATAAATTTCATGATTTTAAGTCTATGTTTTCATAAAAATAAAATTTTTTTTATCATTTTTATTTTCTAAAACGTTTTTACCATGTAATAATAATTTAAAAAGGTATTTTGGCCAAACAATTTTGAATTCCAAATTTATACCAAAATATAATATAATAAAATATGAAATACATTTGAAAAGACTTTTATAAAATATTTTTTTATAAAAATCATTTGCAAATGAATTTTATTTGATAATAAAATAAATTCCTTATTAGAATTAGGGGAAAGGTACAAATACACCCTTAATGTTTTACCCTAATATCACATAAACTTTTTATATTTTTCGAGGTGCAAATACACCCTTATTATTTTGAAAACGACACATTTAGACCCCTCTTATAAATGACGTTAATTTTTACTGTTAATGGGTTCTACTGTGTCTGATAGGTATAACAAATATTAGATAAAGGTGCCTTTAACATTTATACTAATGAGCAAATTTGTCCTTAAAGAAAATTAATAAACATTTAAACTCAATTTAAAAAAATTATTTAAACTCATCATTTAATAAAAATATTAAAGTACAATTTATTTTCCATACTCATAGAATTTATTAATGCTAATATTATATTAAAAAATTTATGTATAATTTTTTAAGCGAATTTATTTTTTTAAAACAATTGTATAGGTTCTTTCAAAAAAAAAACAATTGTATAGGCTGATATCCCATTTAAAAATATTTAAACAATATATTTAAAAATATTTAAAAAAAATATTTTTATATAAGATGAGATGATTTTTTAAAAAGGTATTAATTATAAAAAAAAATAGAATTTACTGAATTTATACTATTTTTTTAACTATATTTGCATAATAAATTATATATAATTTTTTTAAATATCATATTAGCATTAGTATGACCATGTAAAAGAAATTGTACTTTAACACTTTTATAAGATGAGAAGTTTAAATATTTTTTTTTTAAAAAAAATTGTGTTTAAATGTTTATAAATTTTCTTTAAGGGCAAATTTGCTCCTAAATATAAACGTTAGGGGTAAAAATGCACATTTATCTAATATTTCTTTTATACATGTCAGACACAGTAGATCCCCACTAACATAAAAAAAAAAAAAAAAAAAATTAACGCCGTTTATATGAAGGGTTTAAATGTGCCATTTTCAAAAATAATAAGGATGTATTTGTATCTCAAAAAATATAAAAGGCTTATGTGAAATTAGAATAAAACATTAAGGATGTATTTACACCTTTTCCCTTAGAATTAACCAAACACTATGTAAATTGCAATTTTGGAAATAAGGGTCCATGATTTGAACCCATGAATAACTTGTTCATGTTCATATATATGGATATATATATATATATGATTTTTTTTTTTTTTTGTAGGACAATGCTATCTTTGCTGAAGCAATGAATCAATATAAATGTGGGACTCCAATGCTTCGATTTGGAAATCCTAAAGAGATTTCGTCATTGGTGGCATTTCTATGCATGCCTGCTGCTTCATACATAACTGGTGAAGCCATTACTGTTGATGGAGGATTCAGTGTGAATGCATTGCCATTGAAAATGGAATAAGAAGTAGATTTCATGTTTCCTTTACTTAGTTTAGGGAGGGGTTTTTTCATCACTTGAGTTTTGCTCAAGTGGTTTTTCCCCTCATTTCAATAAAATTTAAGATTTGCTTATTAAAAAAAAAAAAAAAAAAGTCGAACACTCCAAAAATGACTTATTTTATTTTCATAATTTTCTATAATTTTCTAATGCTGTGAACTATATAAATCTCTTGTTACTAAGCTATGTCGCTATAAATCTAATTTAATAAAGTCTTAAATTGCTCTGAATAAAGCTGCTGGAAATGCAAATAAAAAACATACTGAGGATGTGAGTATTCTCCTAATTGAGTTTACCACATAAAATGATTACTTTTGGTTTACATGGGTTTGATTTTGTCTTTCTAATTGATTAAACAATGAAAAAAAATAAAATTTACTTTTAAATGTCAAGTTTTATTTTAATTTTTTGAGAAGATGATTGTGACAGATTTTTTTATTAAAATTTTTTATTCATTTCTAATGCCGATTAGATTTTTAATTGTATAATCAAGAGCATTTTCAATGGTGATCTTCATTTTAAAGACTCTTTATTCATTCTTGTAAACATAATTACATAAAGAGTAAAAAATAATATTTAAATTCCTTTTTTTTTAATTTAGTTTTTTATTCTACTTTCTTTCCATAAAATATTAATAATTTTAATTTTTCCTGTAAATAAAGAGATATACATGAATATAGTTAAAAAAAAAAGATATACAAGAATAAAAATTTTAATTAATAAATAGATTATATGAAAATGTATACTCAATTAGTTGATATTAGGATAGAGAGTATAATTTGGCTCTACACAAGAGGCAAATTAACTTTTAATTTTAAATGTAAAAAATAATTTGAGATATATATTTTTCAATAAGCTTTTTATAATAAGATAATCTAAGATATTTAAAAAATTGTCTCAGAAATGCTCCATAAATTCAATTAAATTTATTTGAATATTAGCATCCAAATAAATATCATATAGTACTCTATAGAATTACAATTGTTTACACATCCATCTCAGATTTTTTTTAATCCCGTTATCATCAAACCTACAACATTATATTATTCATATTTTTAATTAGATCACTGCCAACCAAACATATCATAAATCACACTACAACAAATAATTAAAAAAATGTTACAAATATACTCTATATAAAAATCAAATAAAAAACTCACTTTTGAAACATATCATAAATCATAAATCACAAATCACTACAACATTATATTATTCATATTTTGGTCCTTATTGGCATGATGTTTTCTTATCCCTCAGTGTGATTTTGTATATAGCAATTTAGTCATTTTGTTCATCTACAACCGCAAGGTTGATGGAATCTCCATTGAAGGAATAGAATAGTTTATTCTTTTTTTTTTTTTCCAAAGAATGTATAGGGAAAAGGTCCAAATTGGACCCTCATATTTTTACCTAAGAACATATTGGACCTTTAAAATTTTTTTATCCATTTAGAACCCTTTTTTGTCAAATTTTTGAACGAATTGGACCTTCAGCTCTCAGATGACTTAACACCATTAGTTTTGTATATGACATAGAAGTGTTGGACCCGCTTCTTTACTCAATTGTCCAATATATATATATATATATATATATACACCTAAAGTTTACAATTGCGATGTTATCACCACCTATTTTTTCCAAAACAATTATTAATTTTCTAATAATAATAATAAACACTTATTATTCACAAATTATTTACAAGCTTAATCAAGTTTATACAAAATATAATATAAACTATATATTAAAAATAAAATACTTGTTATAAAATTATAATACATTTAATAAAATTATATTTTTATTCAAATAAAAAATCATATATATATATATACACACATACATATACATGCAATAATAATTTATACACTTAATTATAAGGCACAATACATACGCAGCCCCCTGAACTTGTCAGTTTTTGCCATTTAGCCACCTGAATTTACATTTTTACCATTTGAACACCTCAATTTGACAAAAACATAACTTATAAACCCCTCCTCGTCCAATAAAAAAGTAAAAAAAGCGCGTGTTTTACAATTTCTGACAGGGCTATCACTGAGCATGACACGTATGAAACCACAAAAAGAATAAAAAAAAA
>CATIWK010211595.1:0-11999 GCA_949634005.1 Mallotus japonicus
ATGATGATGAACTGATGATGAACTGTGGGGATTTGGGTTTTGTCGAAGCCAAGTTTTTTGGGGTGGTGGGGAAGGTTGGTTTGTTTTGGCTGCTGAACTGATGGTGGGAAGAGGGTGGTTAGCATTCATGGATTTATTTGATCTACTAGAAGGTTTCAGGATATCTGAATTATCATGAGTTGTGGTTTCAACAACTTTTGTTTATGGTTGGGTTGGATGGTTAATTTTTTGATGGCAGGGGTTGATTTGAAATTGAATTAGCGGTTCAGAATTTTGTTCCATATTCGAAAGTGCAGTGGTAGGAAGATATGCTAAGGCTTGCTATATTGCTGGTCCATTGAGAATGAATCATCTGAACTTCTCTGTAAGTCCTTCAGCAAGCCAATTTATACTTGGTCCTGACTGTGCTGCAATTGGTGTTCTAGCCTTCTCAATATTTGGTCCTAGCTGGCTTGCTAGAAGTGCTGCCCTTACTGCATCAATAGCTTTCATGATCTATACTCGTTCCACACACCCTCCAGGTAGTTATGCAAGATTTTCGTACTACTTAATTATAGTTTAAACAATAAGAATAAATTCCAGTAGCCAATGTTATAATGTGAGATACTTATGATCCAATTTTCAGCTGCAAGCTTGCCACTTTTGTTCATCGATGGAGTTAAGCTTCACCACTTGAATTTTTGGTACGCTTTGTTCCCAAGCGCCGCTGGATGCATTATCCTTTGTTTGATTGTAAGCATCTAGTCTTCAATTCTTCCTAATGCTCCAATTGGTTGCCAAAGAGCTTTTCTCATTTGCTTCTTCTTTCTTCAAACATTGCAGTAAGAGATTGTTTGTTACTTGAAGGACAATGTCAAATTTTAATTATTAGACAAATGCATTGTGAGAATATCATTGGCGCATACGCTCCCATATAGCTTTAAGTCTGATTTTTTTTTTTTGGAAAGGGCTTTAAGTCTGATTGAGGATCAATGAAACCCACTTTCTGAACTGATTTTGAAAGCATTGCCAACATTTATTTGCTGAGGAAAGTTCATGACGAGGGAAATAAAAGAGGTCCAAATTTTCAGTTCACGCTCTTACTTGCGTTTGATTACAAGTATATGCCACATCGGCAAAAAAGTATTTATAAATAACGTTTTTGACAAGTTCAGGTGGCTAAATGGCAAAAGTATAAGTATGAGTGTCAAAGTGGAAAAACGTGCCAAGTTCAGGGGGCTGCGGATGTATTAAGCCTAGTAATTGCTAAAACATTTATGTCATATATGCACATGAAAAGAAAGAAATACTTTTTTTTTTGAAGTGGAAGAAATGCATGTTGAATAGAGTTATTCTGAATAATTAAAATAGGGATAAGGTTCATTTTAGCCCACCATATTTACCCCGAAGCTCAGATAAGCTCCCAATTTTTTTTTTGCTCAAATAAATTAGGGTTTGATTAAAAAGGGTTGTCTGAGCCCCTCTTTACAAACGGAATTCATCTCCGTTAACTCAAGTGATGACATGGCAAATCAACTCCAGTTCCCTTGCAAAATCTTAATTCTGCAGACCCAGCTGCTCCTCCATCCAGAAAACAACTTCGAAGGAAATGCTTCAAGAAATCAAGAAAGATGATTCTTCAAGGAAAGAGTGGAATGTGCCTAGAGTTATGGTGCTTCACCCTCATCAACCTTCACCTCTCAAGCTCAACATAATTTCCACTCTATTCAAGAAATCAAAAATTCAAATCAAGCTAAAATTAATGCAATCCCATCAAATTATTTTTGAGAACAAAGCAATCCATTAATTCCTTTAGAAAAAATTGAAAATTCCTCTTTTAATCAAGAAACACTCATTCCTTCTTTACAAAATAATTCTGAAAACCCTTCATCATCTTTAAATTCTTCATAGAACCTAAAAACCCAAAGTTTCAATTACCCAAACACATAGCAATTTTAATTTAAATTCAAAAACATACCAAAACCCACCACCATTTTGTTATGTGTCATTTATACATATAATTTTAGAAGCATTCTTATTAGTTTTATAATATATTTTTATAAGTTTATTTAATTGTTACTGATTTTACTTGCATTTAACATAATGTTATTTAATTGCATTTTAAAGAATACATTTGCATGTTTGTTTGATAATTAATTGCATTATAGTATCTAATTAAATTATTTATTGCAGTTTTGTGAACTGAAGCTAGTGCATGACCATGTTTGGAACTGTGTCTGGAAAGTCTCTATGCACAAATTGCGTACACAGGCTAGCACACGACTGTGTGCTCATCAAGAATCATGCACGCTTCACCACACGACTGTGAAAGAAGGTGTGCACTGACATGATTAAAGTCAAGCCCGATGCAGAAGCTATGCACACCCTACCACACGACCATGTATCAGGCCGTGCACAAATTTGGAATAGTACACACCCGAGTGCATGGCCATGCGCTAGGGTGTGCACACAAAATTAACGTACACGCCTGCATACATGCTCTAGTGCACACCCGAGTACATGGCCATACACTAGGGTGTGCACTCATGAAAAATCTTCCTCTTTCATTCAGGATTACGGAATTAGAAGATTTCAAAATTGGAAGATTACAAAATGAGAATATTCTAGAATTGGAAGTTCTGGGGGCAAGAGATGGCTATAAAAGGAAGAGATGCTAAGCCTAAATCATTCATTCAATCAATCCATCATCAATTCATTCATCCATCATTCATTCAATTCATCAATTAGAGATATTTTTTAGCAGAGATTCAAGTCAATCATGTTCAAGTAGAATTATTCTCATGCTTAGATTATCTTTGATTATGATTATTTCTATCATGTGTAACTAATTTACTTAGGGTTTGGATTCGTGTAGCTAGACTACTGCTTGTATGGATTTTTATGTTTTAATTCAATAAGTTAATATTCAGTCAATTTTATGAGTTGTGCTTATTGTCTTGTATTCAATTAAGAGCC
The DNA here is from genome assembly GCA_949634005.1 of Mallotus japonicus. Taxonomy (NCBI): domain Eukaryota; kingdom Viridiplantae; phylum Streptophyta; class Magnoliopsida; order Malpighiales; family Euphorbiaceae; genus Mallotus; species Mallotus japonicus. The sequence goes on from CATIWK010211595.1 coordinate 2,956, forward strand.
TGATTGTTTGCATGTTTGTGGGTAGATTAGAGACAACGAAAGTTACATGATTTATCAGCTCATAGACTCATAAAACTTAGGAACCTCGATCACGAAAGTAGACGAATCCTTCGGGGAGTATTAATTGCTAAGGAACTTAATGAGTCTTAATTAATTAACTTGACCATGAAAATAGGCGGTAATTAGTTTTGGCATGCTTGAATGATCTCGAAAGAGACTTTAAGTAATTTGAGTAATTTACCCTTGACTGTATTAATAAGTTGAATTAATATTAAATCCTGTAATTCAAGTAAGTGTCTAGTGAAGTGAATTTAGGCTCTATCTTTCGATTATTGAATTTTTAATTTAGATTTAGAATTTATCTTTGTTAGTTAATATATTTTTCTATTTCAATTAAATCTATTTTGTTAGCTCGTGGAGATAAAATTACGGTTAGTACTTGGTATCAATCTCCTCGTGGGAATGATACTCGATACTCGAACTTTACTACTTGTTGCGAACCGTGCACTTGCGGAAAATCCCTAACACAGTAGATGATATATATATATATATATTATTTATCTATTAAAAATAACTAATAATAAATAATTTGATTTAAATTAAATGTATTCAATTGATTTTTTATAATTCATAATAGAATACTATTATTTTAAATTATAATTAATAATTAAATAATCATTTATGCCTATAATTATTTTTAAAAATTATATCATGATATTTATATTTAAAATTAATTTTTAAATAATTTCTATTAATAATTTTAATACTATATAAATCAAAGATAATAAATTATTATTTATTACTATATATTATTTTAATTTTAAATAACTTACATAACTAAAAAATATTATAAGAAATATATGAAATTATATTTAAAAATACACTATACTCTTAATGGTCATTTAACACATTAACAATAACAGCTAACAAATTTAACTAAGGGTTCATGTTTATTAATTGCCACCTATTAACTATCTACAACCGCTATCAGTTGCTATATACAATTGAAACAAACAGACCCTTAATGGAGATCAATAAAGTGAAGCCTTTTCTTCCCCAATCAATTAAAGCCACTTATATTCACATATATTTCCAATAAAGTCACTAATATATCAAAATATTCGTTCAAAAAAGTATACCAAGATATAAAATTTTGAATAATTATTGAATATAAAAAGAATAAAATCTTAAATTATATCACAAATTTAATTTCTTTGAGAATTATTTAAGTTACTATAAATTTATATTTTTTTGGTCAATAACATGAATCTCTTGCTGCAAAATTTATTATTTCATGGAAATCAATTTTAATATATTTTTTGGACAAATTAGCTTTATTATGCCTGGTTAAAAGTATAAAATATTTTAGTTACTAGACACTTAAATTTTGTAACCAATATTTATTTTGAACAGGTAATGAAATTGCATTCACTTGTAAAAGAGTTACCTACAATAAATTATAGAGAAAATGCAGTGGAGATACATATTCAATTTGATTACATGCAGAAAAAAAATATATCATTTGACTATAAATAATATTGAAAGAACAAAAACAATATGAATATAAGCAGTGAAATATTGAAAAAACTAAGGAGTTAAGATCAGAGCTGAATTTGATTTCTTTGGCATACCATTATCAATTTATATCAAATAGTCAAGATCAACCCAATCTAATACCCCATTTTATAGATCCAACTACAAAAATACCAAAATACATTATCATCAAATTCGACTTCTCAAATCGAGAAAAAAAAGAGAGATAATTAATTAAGCAATCTTTTACTATGACAATTATGAAAAAAAAAAAAAAAAATAACATAGCTAAACACATGTAACTTCAAACTTTTATATAATTAGTCATAATTTAATTAATGATTTGGAATATAAGTATTGGTAGAACTGTAAGTCGTGGGTTTTAATTTGAAATCTACTGACGTGGCCAAAACTGGAGAAAGGTATCAAATACCCTAAAAAGTACTGAATTAGGGGATGGGTATCAAATACCCTTAAAAGTAGTGAATTTCAAGAAGGGTATCAAATACCCTAAAAAGTAGTGAATAAGAGAGTAGTCTAGTCTACTGGCTATATTTCTCAAAGAGGGTCCTAAAAGGTTCAATTTTTATTTTATTTTATTTTTTATTGTGGATTTGTAGAATTATTTCTACCTAATTTATGCCCTTCACTGTGGAGTACACCAATTTTTAGATTATCGGATCTTTTTATTAATTAAAAATAACTTAAGATTACATTGGAATATGTTTCTGATAAAACAGATTATAATGCAGCACTCACAATTCAGCATCTCATCAATTTCTATAAATAAGCAGCACTTTTGCCTAGGAAAATTTTAATATCCATTTAATTTGTGTTCAGTTATTTCTTACCGATAATCTTCGAGGATGTTCAAGGTGCGGCAGAAACGGTTGGGATATGATCAATATCCATGTTACAGACCAGTCAGCAGTAGTGATCGATCTGTGCCTCCTGATGATACGTATCCGCGGACTATACTCTTCAAGGATACTAAAGGATACACTTGCAGCAGATGCCGACAACGATTCCAGGTCCACATAACTGTTTCTGAAATTCAATGCCCAAGTTGCCAAAGAAGCCAAAGCGAAAGAATTGCTAATTGTTATAGTAGCACAAGCCAACGACCCTTAAACAGAGAGACTTCAAGAGAATCCAGGTCATTGAATTGTAATCCATTTGAAGCAAGAGCGTCGTCGATCAAACCCAGGAAAAGGGCGCTGCTTATAGGAGTTACTTATGCCGGGACTAACTACAAGCTTAAGGCTACTGTCAGTGATGTCAAGAATATAAGAAATTTTCTGATGGACAATTTTGGTTTTCAGAAACAAGACATCCTTGTCCTCACAGGTATCTTTCTTTTCATTCCCTTTGCAAGAATTGAGTTGGATGTTGATATATATATATATATATATATATATATATATATATATATATATGCCTGAAAATATTTCATTATATACAATATTAAAAATTTAAAATTGAAAATAAAACAGTTTAATTATTAAACAATATATATAAATATTTTCTAAACAATTTTATGAACTTTTCTTAACTATATAACAATTTTATTTCAAAAAAAAAAAAAAAACTAGATAACAATTTAAAATAAAAATATAAATTAGGCAAGAAAATAAAAGTAATTCAACATAATACCTTCAGTTTTATTCTAAACTTTGAGCCAATTATCAATTGGATTCTATTTTGAAAGTTACTTCAATTTGCTCCTTCAACTTTACGAATTATGTCAATTCTATCTAATTTTATTTATAAGATCTAATTATATTTTTAAAAATTACTTTTAGAATTTTAGAAAAATTTGACACTTGTTAAAATTTTTATCATATTTTTTCTTGCAAGAAAAAATAAAATGTAAAAAATTATTGTAAAAGTTGTAATTTTTTCACTCTCGAAATAAATTTAAAAATTAAATTTTAAATATTTTTATAATTTTTAAAACTTTTTCACTAAAATACTTTAAATTCTAATTATTTTAAAATTTAATTCTTAACTTTCAATCATATTATTTTAAAAAATTTCTAATAGGGTCAAAAAAGGTATGAAATGGAAAAAAAGATAGAGAATTTTGAGATATTAGAAATATTAGTAAAAAATATAAAAATATTTAATTTTTCTAAAAAATAAAAAAAATTATTTTTTTATTATTTATAGTGGCATTTAAAAGTGCTTACTTAATATTTTTATTTTTATATTTCTATTATTAATTTATATAATAAATTGATTCATAAGTCATAACTTTTTATGTTTTTTTTTAAAATTTTTCATTGATACATATAAAAATTTTAAAAATTAACTTTTAAATTTATTTTAAAAGTGGTAATATTAAAACTTGAAAATTTTTTAAAATTTTATTTCTTTAAAAATTGAATAACTATCAAATTCATTATATATGGATCTTAATTTCTAAAATAAGAATTAGCTCATTCAAATAAAATTGGATAGAATTGACATAATTTGTAAAGTTTAAAGAGCAAATTGAAATGACTTTCAAAGTAGAATTCAATTGATAATTGATCCAAAGTTTAGAATAGAATATATCATTTTTCCTAATTTCAACTCATACCACAAAAATTGATGTGACATCTACTACAATATATGGGAATTTATTTTTCGAAATTGATTTTATAAATTAATTATGTGACATCCAACCTATCAATTCAAGGTTAAAAGGTCACCCCTATAACCTTCCTAACTCGAGCATTGGTCTGGTCGAATATCACTTCTATCTCGTTCAACTTAAAAATATAAATACACTCCACCATTGCATATTAATTATTATATGATAACCATTACAAATTTACTTCTTAATTATACATAAATTTCAAATTACAAACTATCAAATATGGTCAGTAGTGGCGAATCTATTAAGGGGCGAGTGGGGGCAATTCCTTTTATAATTGGTTATTTGAGTCATATTTTATTAGTATTTTAACTTGTTGCCCCCACTTAAATTATTTATTTTTTAAGGTTTACAACTCTTTTCCTTAAAATAGAAACAAAACCTAATTTTTCACTTTTACAACTTTACAAGAACGGCTTCATAAAAAAAAAAAAGAAAATAGCGCTTCATCAAAAAAAAAAAGACAACACTGGTACTTTTTTTTTCTATTCAATTCCTTTCAACTTTCAACTTCGAGTCATTACTCTGTCTATTTAATCAGGTTAGTATCAATTCTTTATAAGTTATTCTCAAATTGTTGTATTTATATATCTCTTGTGGGTGTTTATACGTAATTAAAAAAATCAGATTGAATGTTGGACTTTTTTTTTTTTTGTAATTTAATGTTAGACTTTATATATATGCGTGTTTTTCTGTGTTTGGATGTATAATTTTTTTTCATATAAAAATTACCCCCACTAACTAATTTTTCTAGATTCGCCACTGATGGTCAGCTCAAACATATAACATTTCTATAATAAAATATTCTAGCGGAGCATTACTCCTAAAACTCTTCACCGCTTTCTTTATCTACTACATTCCAAGCTATCTTTCAGACAACTACTCACAGTAATCCATTATTTTGAAAAATTTTATAAAAAGGAGTGGTGAGTATTTTCGATAGAATATACTCAGTGAGTGAAACAAAGTACAAATATGGATTATCCAAATAATAACATCACATTAGGATCCCAAAGAACAAACCACAAAAGTAAAGACTTGAAATTAACAATGTAGCTGAAAAAAATTTACATATGTTTTTTTTTTTTTTTGAATAAAAGCTAGAGATTAGAATTCAGGAACTCACCCAAGCATCTCAACTAAGGTTGACACACTCTTAGCGTTTGCATCACACTTCCAAAATCCAAAATAAAATATTGAAATTAAAAATAATAATGTGATACAAGAAAAGTGAAAACAAAATACAACTATAAGAGCTAACTAAACCGATAGATAGCTCTTCTATTGAAATCAGTACATAGAGCATTAGAACAAAAAGAAGGAGCCGAGTTCCACTACAAAGGAGCATCAACAGAGACACCATGTTTTGCAAGCAAGTCGGCCACTGCATTACCTTCTTTGTAGATATGAGGAACACATAAATCCATATGAGCAGCAAAGTGCAAGCATTGAAGCCATTTTGGCTTAATCATTTTAGGAACTTGCTTAGACTTCGAATGGAAGAGACGAACCACAAAAGTTGAATCACACTCTAACCATAAACAATGCCATCCACGATGCCAATCAATCTGTACTGCATAAATAATAGCATGAAGTTCTGCTAAAAAAGCAAAACTAGAACATAGACTAAAAGAGAAAGCTCCTCTAGGAAAGCCCCTAGCAGTTTTGAAAATTTTGTTTGCGCCAGCAAGATTTGGTCTACCCAAGGCTGAACCATTTGTGTTCACCTTGATCCAACTAGACAGAGGAGGGTACCATAAAACCGGATGATCTGTGGAGCTTGACGAGGAATGCCCTGAATGTGCAGCATGCGAAGGATCGAAAACTCCTTAGACGATACATATGTTATTATATTTTTAATAAGCACTTATCATTACCTTTTATCGTGCCACTAAGATAAACATTTAAAATAACTCAAACATCTAAAGTTAAAATTTAATTTTAGCAATTCGATAAAATTTATAGTTCCAAAAACTCTTTAGTTGTGGGGCAAACATTGATATTCATAATAGTGTTTAATTATATGATTTTCATGTTATACAACATGAGTTGCATATACATGGTCTTGTAATTTCTTACAAGATTCTTAATACTTCACGTAATCCAGCAGAGGTTTAAACATATATTTCTCAACAACTTTTCTCATCATCAAACACGTCACAGTAATTTGTGTACGATCTAGTCGTAGTTTTTGTATTGGCCTCTAGAGCTTATGCTCAGCTCATGCCAAATCTCTTACCTTTGTTGCTCATCACAACATTTTAATCGAACTTTAGAAAATATTGTAATCTGATTTAAAGCACCACAAGATTTGGATGTATTCACATTAATTTTGGAGCATTGCATCATATGCACAAGTATATATCAATGTGGCTAGTACTATCACCACATCGAAGGTTATCACAATTATTTATTCATAATGTGTTGTCCTGACCCCAGAAGTTGTGCATGCATGATTCCAAAGAATCATTCTCAAATAAGGTCATTTTAACTTCATATAACTCGAAGCCAAAGTTATATTTCTATCGATTCCTCTCGAATTTCGTACCCTAGTTACGGTCATACATCTTATCTCACATGGTGAATGGCTATGTCCCAGACACCTTATGCCAACTCATCGAATCCTGCCATGTCCTTAACACGGGCTTATTCTCTCTTAGTTGTATATGTGCTTGTGCTCATTAGTGTATCATTCTTTAAAGTTCTCACGTATCAATGTATTATTGTTATTGCCACACATCTTTCTTTATCACAATTGTTTCCATAATCTTTTCATATTCTCAATTATCATTTACTCCCTCTGTTCCTTTTTAATTTTCGTTTAAGGATTATGCACATAGATCAAGAAATGCAATTAATATATGTGTAAAATACTATACTACCCTTATAATAATTTCCTCAACTAATTATTAGTTTTGTATATTCCCAAAAGTAATGTATATATAAATAAGGGTATGATATGAAAAAAGGTAGTTAAAATGCATTGGTAATTGAAAATGTCAAATAAATTGGAACAAAAAATCCAACCTAAAATGACAATTAAAAAGGAACGGAGAGAATATATGTTAATTTATATTTGACTACAAAGATTGCAGGTTTCTTGAGTGCCAACTCATCAAATCTTTTCATATCCTCATGGGTTTACTATCTCTTAGTTCTATATGTGCTTGTGCTTATTGTTGTATCATTCTTTTAAAGCTCTCACATATCAATATATTATTGTCATTGCCACATATCTTTTTTTTTCACAATTGTTTTCACAACCTTTTTATATTCTCAAATATCATTGATACATTAATTTATATTTGACCGCGAAGATTGTACATTTCTCGAGTAAGAATCGAGTGTAAATTTTGGTATTACAGATGTCTCAGTCATATGAACATTCACGTTATCAACTTTTAGAAATATTCTCATTTTTATTTCAATTGGACAATCAATGCAAATTTTTAATCTTGATGTCAGAGACTAGAATAATTTTCTATGATCAATGATAACTTTGTTGTATATAACATTCTCAATTGAAAATTTCTAAAATGTTTAGGTTGAGGTTCAATTAAACATTTTGATGTTAGATTAATCACATAATTGGAATTTGATGTAATTCTTGACATATTATCTTTAACTTTAAATTGTAGTTGAATTTTCAAAAGTTTTGTTAGTTTAATTATAATGTAAGCTCATGCAAAGATAGAGTGAACACAACTATTCAATTAAAATATCTTAAAACAAATTTAAAGTTTGTGCACGGCTTTGGTACACTAACTTCATTTGCTTCCAATTAGTACATGCATAAAATAGATTAATGACTTTAATTCATAAAGAAACTCATCCGAATTTCAAGAATCAAATGGTTAAATTTTTTTTCGTTAGTCAAGATTAAAGCGTGAGTAAGCTACTATTGTTTGTATATGAATTCTATTAGCTATTCTTGAGTAAGCTACTATGGTTTGTATATGAATATATGAATTCTATTAGCTATTCTTGAGTAAGCTACTATGGTTTGTATATGAATTCTATTAGCTATTGTAGTGTAGCACTTCCAGACATACTAAGCTCCACAAATTCTTGTACAATAAAAAAGGATCGATTTATAAATGATTAAAAAGTACAATTTTTAAAATAATTTTTTTTTATCTAGAGGGATACAATAAGGTTTATTTCATTTTTCTTGGTCCATAACTACAAAAATGAAAAATTTCAACTATTGACTTGATTGATTAGTCAGAATTGCATCGTGGCTAAATTTTTTTGGAAAAATCTATTAATAATTAATATATGTGTAATTCTATCCATTAATGATTATATATATATATATATATAAATATAATGAGTAATGCTAGGTATAGTTGGCCAACTATGTTAATAGTAACATAGTTGGCCACTTAGGCAATTATGTCATTTATTAGGTGGCAATTGTGTCATTTATTAGGTGGATATTTAGGGCATATGGTATTTGTCTATCAAAACTACGTAGTTTTGGTAGTTTTGCCTCTTACATAATTATGTACATATGTACTTTTTTATTTATGAATACTACATTCTTTTACCTATGTATAATAACTTTTTTAATTTAATTTATAATTTTCTATATCTAATTAGTATTTTAAATATGTACTCATTCATATTAATTTAAAAAATAAATAAATAAATATTTTTTATTTACACTTCATTATCTATTTTCAGGAAATTATTGTTATTTACATTTCAATTATTATTTACTTATTATACATAATAATGTTCATTTTTTATATTAAAAAACTCTTATATGAACTTACTAATTCAATTATTTCCATTTAATACTAATATTTTATATTAATGTCAATTATCTATGTAAGAAGTTTCTTTTTTAATTTATTTAATGGAGAATTAC
>CATIWK010211621.1:0-11457 GCA_949634005.1 Mallotus japonicus
GACATTAGATTAAGGAATGTTATTGACCTGTCTGTTTCATACATGTGACCAATTTGTGTCAGCAGCTCAGACATGGAACATGGCACTGGTAAGCTTCATCAATTGGTAGTAGTTGTAGTTGGCTTGCTATGACATTTTAAAGCAGGCCAACAAATAATAAAGGCCCAACAAATAAGATTACAGTTGCAAAACCCAACATAAAAAGAAGATGTCTTGCCTATTGAAAATACAATTTACTAGCAACAATATTTAGTTGTGACAAAAATAAAAACAAATTTATCATAAAGATAATACAAAAATCAATTATCAATGGTTAAGGGTAAACAAGTTTTAAAAAAGAATTATATATATTATAAAGAAAAATTAAAGATTAATCAATATATAAATTTATATAAAACAACTTACTGTAAAGTTTAAAAGTGCACTTTAATATCTCACCTGAAACGATTGAGGTGATGAAACATCTATCTCACTAAGTGGGAGATCTCGAACCCAAGATCTCCCCTCAACATCTAATGAATTTACTTTTTTTGGAATACACTTTTAGATTTCAAAAAGAAACTTAGAGAATCCCATCACTTAGTGGATATAATGAACGCTATGATAATATATTAATATAATGGATCCCTTTAATTTTTATATACTAACATAGTGATAATTGGAAGTGCTATAAAAAAAAAAAAAAAGTGCACTGATCTTCATATCAAAGCAGCCAAGATTTGGCCTAAAATTTGAATTATTGCTGCCAAGCCAACCCTACAGCCCTATGAAAATAACAGTGCCCTTTCACTTTCATTTGCTCAACAAGTGAATTAAATCACATTGCCCTTCCTTCATAAAAAAAAAGGCACCACTTTGCCAAGCCCACTTCTTGATGAAGTTATCCAATTACACACTTTATATATGTGCATTTAAAAAAAATTAATTGTATGAGTATCTTTTGTTATTATTTAGGCTCTTGGGTCTACATATTAATAATTAGCTATATGTAATTACTATGAGAATTTGTCCTTAAGACCCCACTTACATATACTCATCATACCTTATAATATATAATATGCTTGGAGTTTAGGCATTAATTCTGAGCATAAAGGAATTTTTCTTTTTTCTTTTTTTTTTTTTGGCAAAGGTATTTTTCTTTTAAACTATATATATATATATTTAAGGGTACATTCTGCCTTTGCTTTTGAAGTGGGCAATGAACTGTAACATCAGTACATCACTGGATCCCCAGATAAATTTGCTAATCGCACAGTAACTTGTGCTAATTATTAACCATATTATAATAATTCACTTAATTACACCTCTCATATTTAATTTTTCCATAGTCTAAAATTTCATGCACATGAAATTAATTAATTAAAAGTGGAATATTATAAGAAGTTATTATTAATTACTATTGGTAAATCTAGCCAACATATATCAAAACAAAAAACACATAAGCTGATCACTAATTATTTCTGAATTAATGGTGATCACTACTACTGGAGTACATTTTTACTGTATATATGAGAGCATCCAAGTCCTATATGTATATATAAATATATATATGTTTACCATGCTTCTGTATCAACTTTCTCAAGCCTGAAAACGTTGACGAACGTAGGAAATGTAGCTTGCAGTTTTGACGTCTACATTTTCAACACCACCACCATAGTACTCCTGAAAGCTTCTAAACTCATGATCACAAGTAGTGGACACCTTATGGATTGGTTGTTCAGTGGGAAAATCCATGGAGTTATAGTTTGGAGTGTATTGAAGTGGCAGGGAACTAGGTTGAGCACTAGTAGACATCTTTTGGATTGATGAAGAATTTGAACTAATATTTGAGCTATTATACGGACAAGGACTAGGGCTAACCTTATTGCTGCTACATTGCACTGGCATAGATGGCTTGGAAATGGGTTTAAGAAATGATTTGGCTTTGGCTAGCTTGCTTTTCATGAACCCTCTTCCCTTGTGGTTTATCTCCATCTTCAAGTGCCTATATCCACTACAAAGAGGCATTAATGCTATATATAGAGGTTCGTCTGCATTAACAAAAATATCAAATTTGCCCCAGTTATTTTGCAAGTTGTACAATTGACCCTCTTAATGCTACGCGGTGTGTCTTTTGATTGGATATTTGTGAAGTGGAGGGACTTTTTTGGGTGTGAAATGTGGAAAGTTTTAAGATAGAGAGATGACATGAAACATCTTGTTTGGTTGGCCCACCGACCCTTTTGATCCTTGCCCAGGTCGTGTTATGTGGTATGGATATATTCTCTATGGGGCTTGATCATTAAGCTTTTAAACTGTTTTTGCTTGGATATGGATTATGGAGAACTTGAAGTTTTGATGCCTTCAATTTCACAGCAGCACCCCCATTAGATATGGGGTCCTCTTTTTCTTTTCTCAATCTTTGAAAGTTTCTTTGTTAGCTAAAGAGATTTGACTCCTTTTCCATGTTCTGCAAAGCAAATAAAGCAATAGGACATGCATTTTTTTTTATGTGAGCATATATAATTAATTAATTATTATCAATTAGAAGTCATTATAATTCTTTTATTTTGAAACATGAAATTGCACTTACTTCGTTCAGCTCATCAAGCTGCGTTCAGTAGCATTCTCTTCACTCTCCATTATACATAGTTGTTTTTAATAAGAATCCAAAAGATATGTATGTGCAAAGAAAACAATAGTGTTTATATTTATGAATGGAGTGATTTCAAATGATTTTAAAAGTTGGAATCGACCCAGATAGAACTATAATAAAACTAGCCATGACATATATATAGTTGTATTAAAATAGTTGTTAGAAAACTTTTGCCACTCGTATGGTTCTATCTGTATCGAGTTGGATTAGTTAAAATTTAGTGGATTCTGAAATTTTTAATTTATACTAAAAATATTTAATTACTATGGTCTTAATTTTTTCTTTAATGAAATTCAATAAATTCTAAGCTACCTAGATTCATGAATGTGGTGGGAAGCTTACTTGAAACTATACTTTTATAGACATTTCAAACCCTTACTCAAATTAATAAAGATAGTTATTTATGTTCTATATATGAACCTAACTTAGATTTATGAATCTAACCATTTCAAGAAAAGTAATCTATTAGATTTATAGTATATTGTAATATGATAAATTCAGATCTCTTTTTTTCTTTTAAAGAAACTTTATGTTCAGATATTTGCAAGCCAAAGACTTGAAAAAATGGTGAACTTACAAAGAGAATTGTTAACCCAGTAAAGGATTAAACCAAAAAGAGAAGAAAAGGTTTGGTAACCTTTGCATGCTTAACCGAAAGAGACCGTCCATTTTAAGCTAATATTCTTGATGATTCTAGGCAATTTTATGTGTTCACTCTGTGTTTTCTAGGGACCTTCTTCATTAGACACACAAAATAATAATAATAATAATAGTGCAAGAATAATAATTTCTTATCTGTGATGCCAGCGAATATGCTTATATGAGATCATCATATCAAAATCAATATATGGGTATTTAACAAAAGATTATTTTCATTTAGTTTTTGTTTGATTTTCTTCTGTAGGTTAAATTGCATATATAGAATATTTAAATCAACATATTAACATGCACCCACCAATATCACAAGCAAAATTAATTAGGCAGAAAAATAATGTATAGATATTTAGTTTGATCCACTTCTACATCAAAACTAGCCATGACATATATATACCTTCTCATTTTTTCATTAATAAAAAAAAAAAATTAATCTCATTGTTTTCTTTGGGTTATAGAATGTCTCTCAATTTATGAGACATCAAATCTGAAATCTAATTATAACTAAGAACTGCTAGAAATCAGCTGGCACGAGATTGTTTTTGTTTAAACAAAATCTAAAGTTCAAGTTATGATATATACAATTATGTTAAATGGTTGTTGGGAGATTTTTACCACTCTTATAATTCTATCTAGGTCAAATTGAATTAATCAGAATTAAACAAGCTCAGTAGTTGAAAAAAATATCTCGAATTGTTTTACTTAGACCTAGTTAATTAATTTGCATGAAAAAGGTTATATTATGTACAATTGTATTTTCTATATACATAGAAAGAAATTATGAATTATGATTTCAAACAAACCCCCAGATCCAAACTCAAACTAATGGATTTTTTTTTTATAACATCTTTAGCAATTAAATCTTGCTGAGAATGATTGATGTATGATAACTTTTCTTGGTCGATATGATAAATTATTGGTGTCATTTTGATGATTAGAGGTACTTTTTTGCCTAGGGTCTCTCCTACCAAGTACTGATGCCCATGTCTTGTAACCATAGAATTGATATTCTTTGGTAGAAATCAAATGTCAGGCATACAAAATTGTAATATGCTATCACTGAGGTGATGCATGTACTTTGTTCATGTACATGGACTCCTCTACTTCTTTTCAAGAACAGATATATACCCAATTCATGAATTCTTGTTATCCTAATTACTGAAATGAAAACTCATAACCTTTTAGAAAGAAATGTTGTCCACGGCAAATTAATAGAGCAAGTGAAGCCAACACCTCCTTGAGCCATATAGAGACTAGGTTCGAGTCTTTTCTTTTCAATGGTACTGGCTGTATCGAATTAAAAAAAAAAAACACTAAACAGTAAAAAATGAGAGAATCATGTATAATTTTTCTTTTTTTTTTCAAGTTAATTCATTATTCAAGTTGATAGATGGATGTACAGTGTCTTAGTTGTTTATATTAAATTATTATTTTTTCTCAAGAAAATGTGTCACATCTTATATATATCTTTGTGACTTCAGATAATCTTATCCAGGATGTCTAAATAAATAGCTAAAAGGTGACAGATGTGATCTTTCATGAATAAAAATCTGTCATGTTCTGCTAAAATAGCTAAATGCCATGTTGATATTCTTATCAGAACCTAATCAAGAAGTCATTTTGTTCAAAAAAAATAAATTATCGAGAAGTCACAAAGCAGATGAAGACAGATATCTATCTGGCTCTCAGATGTCAAATTTGAGTTTCTGAATTTTAGCTGGCATTGCTACTGGCAAGTAGCTAGCTGTTGTCTTCTGCTCCAGACAGACAGGATCTTGTGAGGAAAAGCAGATGTGGTAAACTTGAACAACTATCTCATTGCTGCAGAGGTTTTTTTTACCTCTTCAGTTGAGTGACACTGTCAGAGCCATTATTGCGCAAATAAACAGAAACAGAGTAAAGAGAAAAGACATATATTTCGGTAATTTGCCTACGTCTTCGAGAGCAAAACAGCCAGAGCGTTTTTATTATTAAAACTGCATACATATGGTTACAAAATGCATGATATATAAATAAAAGAGATATGGCATCTGTCCACTTACTAGTGTATATGAGCCATACACAACACCTATGAAAATGAAGGTGAAGCAACGCATTTGATGCAGAAATGTAAGATACATTGGCAAGAAGATGAATCTGCAATTCTGCAGAATGCCCTTTTACCTCCAAGTTCTAATCTCTCAATCTATTGAAGTGATGTTCACCCCTACATCTGTTACGAATTGCACCAAAGATCTATTAATGTTATGAAAAAAAATTTACCGTTTGACTACTCAATCACGAGATATCACAGTATTACAAATAACCCTTTATTAGAACAACTAATTATGCTCTTGTCAACACTAATGTATGGTGATTGTTAAAATAAATAGGCAAATTAGACATGTTAGTGAATCTCAATAAATTGCAAAAACAATCCATTGTTGCTACTAACATTGAGTGATTTATTGATATTTGCGTACTGATTTGTGGTGAAGAGTTAATGAGACATTACTAGTTAGGACAGCTAGATACCCCATGTTGACTGTTTGTAGGCCATAAACAAAGAACTGCAAATGCATGTGGACGAATTAAAGAAGAAAAGACATTAGCCGCAACATATGAGGCTGCATTTCATGCTGCAAAAGTAAGCATAGTTCAAGAAGCATTCTTGGCCCACAGATGCTGAGAGGTGAAAACTAGACAATTTCTTTGCTGTTGCATAGCTCATGGTTTCGTCAATTGTCAGATGAAAGCAGTCCGTGAAAAAAGGACCCATGCATTTTCATTAGTAGTGAATAAAATGGAATTAATGCTTCTTCAGTTTTCTTGGTAATTTGGTAAAAATATCAGCTTTTACCACATTGAATTAAACAGCATTTCTACTTCAATATATAGAGGATCAAGAAGGAACAAAATTCAATTTTCACCAAAAAGGGGTCTGCTGCAATCAATTATAGTATCAAAATATAATAATCTGAACACAATTAGGTGTATCAACTACAGGTTCTCTTTAAGTGGAAAATCAAGTACAAATACAATAAATTGTTTAAGAGCAAATGTGCCCACAGTGCATAATCACACCAGAGAGAGACTCATGAAAATATTTCATCAGATGTTGCATGTGCATGTTTACAGTTAAAATCCATCCAAAAGAAAAGAACAATGAAATACACATGAATTCATCGACATCAGACAAGCGTAACTACTATATCTCTCCCTATGCTTCATGTTCTTTCCAATTCATTTGACTATTTTCATTCATATTCTCAGTTCTGACCCTTTTGAGCACACCTGCATTGTCAAAGAATTTTTCCTTGTATTCTTTTCTGATAGCAACAATGATTTGGATTGAATGCGTTTATCATCTTCAAGCCTAAAAGCCCTTGTAGCAATGAACTTGCATGGATAGCAGAAGAAAAACAATGCCAAGAAATATCTAAAAAAAGTTCCATTCCAAGATAAGTTTTATAAAGAAGCTAACAGCACTTAGTTAACAGTTATAACTTCTGACAAGCTACAATGCAGTTATTTTCTTCACAGAATGCATTTGTCTAACAACGTCAATGGAAACTGCATGGATTAAATATAAAAAAGGGGGAGGAAAAAAAGAGAACAAATGCAAGCATGTAGCATTATAGCATCTTAGAACCCCTCCCAGCTGCTTTCCTGAGAAGGCATTCATAGAAGTCAGCAGCACAAAAACGATTTCGCACAATCTTGTCATTTAGGATGATAAATCCCTTTTATTTTTCACACAATTTAGAGCATCTGATCGCAAAGGAAGAGTCAGAATGGTACATACTACTACTCCCAAGAGAAGGAAAGTGTCTGGTGAGAACCACTTGCAGATGATCCATCAGGCATAATCTGAAACATATCCTGGCTGTGGAGATTGGAATTGCTACTTCCATCAGAGACCAGAACAGATTCTACTGGTCCATTTTCCATTCCAAGATTGCTAAAGTTAAGGCTTGGATTCACGGACTGAGCTGGGGGGTTGAGGGTAGGCTGCACCATATGGCTCAAGCCAATCTCCCGAGTCTCTGATTGTGGCGATGACAGAAGAGAGAGAGCACGATTCGAGTCGATGACTTGGTTTGCTCCATCAGAAAACATTTTATGGTTGCTGCCACTACTGCCTAATGTGGAACCAGTGTCAAGAATAGTTTGACATACAGATTCTACAGGGAGTGCAGAACTATTGCATTGTGAGAAAGGAAACTGCTTTCCTCCTCTATAACTGTGAGACATTGGTCCGGGAAAAAGGTTTTTTCCACTGCTGAAGTTAAGAGAGGGTTGATTTGTGTAAAGCATGGGATCATTCTCAGGTTTGATAGCTCCAGCCCAAACGGAGCTTGCGGCACTAGTCGAAAATATTTGGGAACCTCCAAATTGCAGATATCTAGTACCTACAATATAGCATAGATACTTCAGCAATGCTCCGCAGTCAACAACTTATTTTCTTGCTCACTTGTTATATAGTGAAATGGTTAAGAAAAAAATTCTCCACTGAACAAGGAAAAGGAGATGATTACTGCCTACGGAAATTTCTTAAAGTTGAAAATCGAACCTTGGTGATTGGAAAACAACCTTGCGGAATTTACAGATAAAGAATCAGGCTGAGGCTTCCTTCTGCGGCGGTTGTGTCCATCAAGACGTTTTCTGCAGCTTCGTTTTCCCTCATCAAACTCCACCAAGGAATGGAACCTATTATAGTCACATCAAGAGCAAAAATATTTACCATATCTAAAGAAAACTTGCAATAAAAATGGAGATGGCAGTTATTTCTCAAGCCCCAAAAAAGGAAAAAAGCATGTATTATGGGTCAAGGAAACCTATAGCTGCAACAACATAACCAAAAGAATTTTTATTAGGCAGGATGGTCATTATGCCCCCAAATGGTATGTTGAATAATAAACAGTCAGAGATAAGATCATTCTCCAAAACCTAGTTCCAAACCACTTTAATGAGCAACATCCATTAAATTATCATTTGACACCACAAGTGTCCCTTTGATGCATTACATACATTTTTACCCAAAAGAGGGAGAGAAATATGCAGACCAACCAGTATCACCATTCTTAAACTCATATACATTTTTCCCACTGAAACACAAGATGCCAACGAAGTACATGCATGACAAAGCAGTGGTCAAATTGAGGATATTTCAGGACTTGTTCCTCTTTGTAAGACGATTGCATCCTAGAGACTTCTCTCTAATGTTTCATGATCATGCCAATGCCGGTGCGTTGCTAACCACTTCATGAAGCAATCATGTATCAGCACTACATTGTATGGCAGTTTTTTTATGTGAATGTACTAACTAGTGCCAAGGGGTCTTAGACCGCCCAAAAGAAATATTTCATATGTGCACCCGACCAGCTGTAACTGCTGAAGAGTTTATGACACAAAGGAAGGTGCCCAACCAGCTTTAACAGCCAAAAAAAATTATGACTCAAAGAAACCTAAACAATCATGTTGCCACTTGCCAGTCCCAAGACTATGTTGCAATAAAAACAGATTGAACGTTGCACTTTAATTAAAGTTCTGTTAACGATATAATAAAGGGCTACCAAATTAACAATACAGCAGAGCAATAGCTATAATACAGAGACTTCCACCTTCAAGAGCATGTCAATTCTCACCTGCTGCACTGCTGACAAAAGCGTTGCTCCTGACCTTTAATAAAAACCTTAGGAGTCTTAGAATGAAGCTCACATACTTTATGTCGTCGATGATAATCCCTGCATTTGCTAAGGTCTGAAGTACACCCATCAACCAAGCATGAAGGAGCTTGTGTTCCATTGGCAGGTGTCCGAACTCTTTTTGACGATCCAGATGATGATGACTCCATTAAAGAGTCCTCTGGACCTGAAAATTTCCCCACCAAATTGTCCTCCAAATCACCAGAATGTCCTAGTTTCAAGTCAACAGAGCAATGCTCCGTAACTTGATTCAATCCTAAGCTACTTGATACAGCAGTTTGACCAATATGAGGAATGGTTTGGTTTTCCAATTCAGCTAATCTCCAAGGCGTCTTGAGATTATAGCCCATAGGACATCCTTCTCTCGCAAAAATTATTCTCTCCTTTGCCTCCCAGCCGCGAATCCTTCTCCAAAGGATCCACCTAGTCAGTCATTGCACTAAATCATTGACAACCCCAAGAAACAATAATAAATTTTCATAGAAGGCAAAGAAACATTCATGGTTTTCCTGAATATCAACTTAAAGAGATTTTCTTCCATGTTACAGGTCAAGAAATCTATCCAAAACAAATTGGTGGATTTAACTTGTTAAAGCAAATTACAGAAGAAATTTCCAAGAAGTGCGGTAAAACACAGGAACAAGGGCCATATTTGTCATTGCATTTTAACAATAAAGTGAAAATTTAATGCCACTCTTACACTAGATGCCTGTCAACATCATGCAAGTCAGCACTCTCATCCCAACCACAAGCAGCCTTGGAGATATTTCTTTTCATGAACAAACAATTCACAAATCATTTTGATTCAAAGCACCAAAAAATAAAAGGAAAAAAGTTCATTTATAGACAAAAATGACGTTTTTGAATGTTTAAACCTTCAAGGAAGCTGATAATAGGCCAGCATGATTACATCTAAAGATGATAAATTTTCTTGTGAGTATGTAGAGACTCTTGTTTCTCAATACAGGGAGAGGGGTTTTTTTTTTTTTTTTTTTTTTTTTTGTGGTTTTCTCAAGGCAAAAAGTTGCCAACACAACTTTATTCTGGCAACAAGGAGAACCACATGTATCACTAACTGTTACTGTTTGAGATTACTTTTGTAGTATACTTTCTTTTAAAAAAATAAAAAATAAAGAGAAAGAAATTCTTAGTTCAAATAACTCAGAAATTTACCAGAAGGAATTTATAATCCATGACTATTACAAAGTACAAAACAAAAAGAAAAAAGCATAAACAGCAACAATTTAATGATGGGTACCTGAAAAAACCCAAAAGATCAGACCCAGAAGAGGTAAAAATCCAGTCTTTAAGTAAATTCCTGGCTGGCCTTCAAAATTGCAGAAAAATCTTGAAAAATGAGGCGGGAAAAGGAAAAAGAAACAGCAGCAGATTGAAGTATAAACAACCAAGAAGTGGAGTCTGTTAAACAGGAATTACAAAGGAAAAATGACAATACGAAGAAGAAGAAGGAGCCATTAGAAACCTGACAAAGGTTTCATTCATCAATAGCTTAGCTTTATGTGTCAAGCTTTGATAGAAGACAGAAAGCAAGCCAAAAGATTGGATTTTTATTGTGAAAATAATTGCAAGTGACAAGGAAAGTGGATAATGTAATAAAAGTTGGAAGCTTTTGCGTAAGTGAAAGAGGCAAGGCTGAGACTGAGAGTGAGGGCAAGAGCGAGAGATGGATTGAAAATGGAAATGAAGAGTAAGGAAGTAGCTCTTTCCAAGTCCTTCTCCCTTCCCTTTTAGGCTTGTGTGAGCTTGTGGAAATTAGTAAAATAATGTGAAAGATGATTAATTAATAAAAAAATACTCAAAAATTAATTCAAAAAATAAAAAAATAAAACGAGTGGCAAAGAAAGCGACAGGGTGTAGTTGCTTTCAACTTTTTTTGACAGAGAAAAGGAGCAAAAAAAGAAGTACATAGGTAGGGGTGGGTTTGGAGGGGAAGGGGAGAGGGGCAAAGAAAAGGGTATATGTATATGAGTTTATTGTGTTTCACATCCCATGATGTTTCTTTCTTTGTTGGAGTCTTCTTTAAAGACTCTATTTTTTTTGGTCATTTTAAAGACTCTATTGAGTTTTGAGCTTTTGGTAAACTTCAATAGACTGCAATTCAGAAAATGTCAAACAAAAATTACCATAGCAATAAGTATTTTAATTTGTCTGAATGAATTATATAAGAGAAATAAAATTCTTTCAATATTTATTCTTTTTCTATTAAATAAAATTTTACTTTATTGCCACATGAATCAATATAAATTTATAATTTTTTAATATCATAAAAAAAAATTATCATTTTTACTTTCTTTTAGTTTTTTTTTGAAAACCAAAGGAAACAATCCTCATAACTCAGAAATCAAAGCATTACAAAGGAAAGGAGGGGGAACAGCCCTCCAAATAGAGAAGTCTGGCACAGAACAAGCTGCTCTAGCAACACAGTGAGCAGCGTTATTCGCAGACCTCTGAACAAAAACA
>CATIWK010211704.1:0-20304 GCA_949634005.1 Mallotus japonicus
ATATATACATTAAAGTGAGGTTATGAGTTCGATCCTCTCCTTCTTGACTTTCCAATTGTCTAATGATATTTTGGGAGAAAAACATTTTAAGTGCTAACTCTATTTGACAAACTCTAAAACATAAAGGTTAGCAATTAACCCCCTAAACAATTAACTTTTTTTCTATATACTTTTGTTAACCTAGTTGAGGTAGAGATAAAGGCCTGTAAAATTTTATTTTATTAAATATTTCATTTTTTTATTGTTTTATGTTTATTTATAATTAATTTTATTTTTAGTTTTTTTTATATTAATGAAACATAAATCAAATTTATAAAAATTATAAATTAATTTATTTCTCTTTATTTTTTTATATGTAGGAATGTATAAATATATATATATTTTATGTAACTTTATTTTTATGAAAATTTTTAATTATTTAATTTTAATAAATTAATTTTATTATTTATGAAAATTTAATAATTTATTTATTTATATTATTTTAATTATTTCATATATAGTAACAGTTAAAAAAAAATAATTACGTAACTTATACATTACTCTTTATTTACCAAATATGGTTAACAATTTAACTATTACCTCATATCTTTAATTATGATTCAAACGCACCCTAATAGTTAACAATTAAGTTTTTTTGAACAACTGAAAGGTTAAGAGGAGAGAAATTAAACTTATAATCTCAACTTATAATATTTATCATCTGAATTATTAGGTTATAAAAAGAGGACTAACAATTAAATTTAATGACCGACTAAAAAAAATTGTCCTTATTTTATTAATAGAATTCACATAGGTGTCATAAAAAACGCACATGTAGTCAATGATGCCATAGAAATAAAGTGCCACATCATATTACGAGACTCAATTGTCAGGTGTAATTTTCATGAACAAAAATCATTTAGGATTTCTACCTCCTCCTCCTCCATCGTATTATTATTTCTTTCTATTTTCTAAATTCATGAACCAACAATAGTAATTTAATTCATAGCTTCTCAGATTAGTTTTTTCAAAATTCGATCTGATGTCACTTCACTTCAATCTAATTCATCTCTTTCGCTTTTTCTTTCAAAAATTAAATCTTTTATACATGGAATTGGATTTCAGTTGGCCCCTAAATGTTGAAAGCTTCTTTCCACCTTTTTCCAATCTCATTTTCATTAGTCTGATTTTCAATCAAAATTTAACAGCTGTTGATCAAAATTGCTTCCATGAATGTTTTTTGTTGTTGTTGGTATTCTACTTGATTGATGGAAGTTTATTAATTTCTACCACGCAACTGCTCTGCTCTATTACTGTTGTTGTGTGAAAAAGAAGAAACAAGACAAGCAGAAGAAAATACAAGGAATAAAGCTCAATTTCCCGTCTCACTTCTCAGGCTAGTCCTTTTATTATCTTTTGAACTAATTAATTGTTATTTTCAAAAAAAAAAAAAAACCAATTATTGTTGAATTATTTAATAAAAATTAAATTAACCCTAAAAATTATACTTGCCTCCTCATTATTTGACAAATATCAAAAAACCCTTAAATATTTACAAACACCTTCTTAATGTTTTACATAATTAACAAATTAGTCCTTATTTGAGTAAAAAATATTTTTAACAAAAAAAAATTAAACATTTTAAATTATATTTTAAACCTGAATTTTTTTATACCATATACATTCAATTGTCCAGAAATATGTTTTAGTATTTTTAAAATATAAACATTTTAATTTTATCTGTAATAATTTTAGTAATATATATATATATACACACACTTTTCAAATAAAAACTTTTATGATATTTTTACCATTTAATAAATTAATTCTTATAATTAATTATGATGAAAATAGTTTAATTTTAATTTAATCTTAGTTTATTATCATTTTTTTATTATTTTAAAATGAAAAATTTTAAAAGCTAATAATTTTATATAATTAGGCCTGCTCACTGTTCATGAACTAGCCTTCTGCGGTTCATAATTGTTGGTTTGTTGTCCCACAATGGATCGAACCGAGTCGAAATATGCCCATTCTCAATTTCAAGCTAGTTTTGAACTGGCTGATTTCGGTTCGACTAGTTCATGGCTTTAGTTTGATAATGTAGCCAGTTTGGCCAGTTTTTTTTTTTCTAAGGCATATTCTGCATTGATCAAACGCCATAAAGGCTGAGACAACGAGGTCAACTCCAAGAAACACCATGGATATCATGATTGTCATGAATACTACTCTTACTACTACTAGTCAACTGTAAGAGTACCTTTAATGACAGTCACTAACCATCTAAACACAATAGCTAAAAATAGGGATCACTTAGTGAAGCAAAAACAACAAAAAGATAACAGCATACAAAGACTTTAATCCAGCATATTTGGATTCACGCAAACTTCTCATTTTCTTTGCTATTTTCTTCCTAATTATAGATCTCAGCTGTTGAAACTTTCACTTGGGTTTTTGCTGTGACTTTGCTCTTGCTCCTTCTCAGATAAGGCTTTCTCTGCTTTGGGTTCACCTGCTTCGGGCCTAAAAGGGACTGGATTGTCATGCCTATGGGCATTTGCTGCTGTTGGGCATGAGCCCGTTTCTTACTTGGGCTCTCATCTGACTCCTGCCTGATCTCTGAGTCCTGAAGCACTTCAACTTCAACCAGGCTTGGTTCCTTAGGCCGATAACCCATAGCAGTTTCTTTGTTTTTATCATTCTGCAAACTGCTGCTGTTGACATGCTTGTCAGCTTGTAGCATGACGGTTGCAGGAGTAGCTGACATTAGGGAGGTTGTGTCAGAGTCTATGTTCTTTCCAAGGCATAGGACGCCATCTTCGAAGCCACATGCTCCAGGGTTGGTGACAGAGCTGTCTCTGAGGTGACTAGGTTAGTGAGCAACTTTTGAACTTTAGGATCTCCATCGATTTGCTTGGATGGAACAGTAGGGGAAACCAGGTTTCCAGTACCATCCATAGCATCGGCGACCAGAATCTGCGGAGACTGAGGTCTGAAATTTGGAGGATGAATCATATATGTCCAATGAGAGAAAGAGCTAACCATGGAGAATCGTTTTGGAAGAGCTCTAAACCATGGACCATATGCTTGCTTAAGGCTAACCGTTTGGTCCTTTGCCTCCTGTGTTTTTGCTGTCCTGCAGAAGCTGGACTGGTTGTCAAAGAGACCACACCAAGCACAGAATGCTGTAATCTTTCATACCTGAAATAGATCCACTCTTCTTTCCCAGCATGGCGGTTATAGAATCCTTTGGGAAGCGGTTTCATGAGGTCTAACTTCACTTTAATACGTAGAATAGGATCCCAGACATCCTCATTGATCAATAGCTCTTCTGAGTTCTAGATACCCATGAAAATGGACTCAACAATATTCTTAGCATTTGAAGGCGATATTTGGTTTCTTGGGAGACCAAATATTTGAACCTAGATCTTCTCTGAAGAGAAGTTGATTTCCTCTAAGGATTTATCTTGCTCCCATTCTTTGATAACTATGAGATTCTTATGGACTGACCATGGAGTACCGTTTAGAATTCTTTGCTCATCTTGTTCAGATTCAAAACTAAAAATAAAAGAGTTTGGTAGGTTTAACTCTTTCACTACAAGTGAGTTAGCAAAAGCCCAGACTTGAGCTAAAATGTTATTTAGTGCCTTCGCTGTGTATTTTCGATCACCATAAACTCTACCTAGCAAAAAGGAGTTTGGTTTTTGGATCACCTCGTCTGGACTATCACTGAGGGTTAACGAGTGTGTCATGAGGGTAACATGTTTAATTTCCTCTAGTGATTTTTCAACGGAGCTGCTCGCCATTTGAGACATAGTGTTGGTCAGTAAGAGGCTAAGGTGATTCTGAGTGTTTGAGGAGAGGGTGTTAACAACTGGGGAGGGTGAGAGATGATTTGAGGTGTAAAAGAGGAGTAGATATAACGTAGTCAGAAAGAAACTGAAGAGGCATCTCCCACTGAAAAATTGCGCCGCTGCTTGGGAAGCGTAATGGACGATCATACTGTCTAAAAGGGTTACTTCCTATGCACTTTTAACTGAGAGAGAAAATTTCTCTTTCTATCTCTAACTCTTGCTTGTGAGCCTTACAATTTAGTTTGGCCAATTCAGTAATCAATTTTTTTTAAAATTTTTGATTCGAAATCAGTCAACTTGGAACTAGAATTTCCGGTTTCAATTCCATCAAAAGAGGAGTTGACCTTGAACTATCCCCTCCGGTTTTCCGCCCATTTGAGGCTAGTTTTGGATTTGACCATTTTCCATCCCAAATTCGATAGGGCCAATTCCAGTATGGTTCATAGTCCAAATCAACCCGTGGCCAAGCTTATATATGATATAAAATATACATTTATTTTTCTAAAATATAAATAAATTTGAGTGTCATTATAATTTAAAAGTTATATATAATGCATGAATATATTAAAAAATATATATTTTATGCATAATTAAATTTATATATGGTGTGTGAAATTCGTAAGCGTACGGAATCATACAAGTAATAATAAAAGATCATTCCACAGAGATTGGAAAACTGACTATTGTATTACTCAAAGTGTTTGTTTATACACCGAAAATGTTTTTCAAACAAAATAGGCTAAACAAATTAAAGCTAATTAAAAATTCACAATCTAAGAAAATACTAGGGTTCTTAAATTCAATTCAACCTTTCTAAAGATCTAATTAGTCTCTAAGTTAATTTTAAACCATAGTTCATTATGTAAGCATCTTAAGAATCATAGATTTTCCTCTCAGAAAAACCTATAATTAATTGAATATAAATAGTACTTAATTTTACAGCTCTCGCTAATTAAGTGTTCATTATACCTAATTTTAAAATTCAGCTCTTTAACATTATTAATTGTTTAAGTGTCTCTCAACTAAATAAACATTTAATAGGATATTGTTTTTTCTCAATGAACCCTATCTCTCAATCAAGTTTCATTGTCTAAATTCAATCAAAGGATGATCAATCCAATGAAGACATTAAGCACAACAATATCCAATAAACTATGTTTATTGGCTTAGATTTAATTCTATTAACTACATAGTTGCATTGAAATAACAACCCTAAATAGAAATATAGCTACACATATTGATAAAGAGAGAAGATGATGAACAAAGAGAGAATGAAATCATTATTACTGAATTAAAATTGAATTGACAAGTAAAACAAAATGA
This sequence comes from Mallotus japonicus, assembly GCA_949634005.1. NCBI lineage: Eukaryota > Viridiplantae > Streptophyta > Magnoliopsida > Malpighiales > Euphorbiaceae > Mallotus > Mallotus japonicus. Next base: position 5,157 of record CATIWK010211704.1, read on the forward strand.
GAAAACCCCTTTTTCCAAGCTGGAATGGAAGTCTTGAGCTCTCAATCTTCAAACATCAACTATTCTTTAATCAATAAGAAAACTATAGAATTCTAGCTTTGATTCTCAGAATGTGATGAAAATTAAAACTAAAGTTAAATGAATCCTTGTTCATTTGGTGGCTCTGTACCTTTTTGAAACCTAATTCCTAGCTGTGATTCAAAATATTAACAAAAGATATTGTCATCCAAAGAATCAACTACTTGCAAATTCAAATTTTGAAAAGTTGTTATGGATGCACGATTGTGCGTACCCATCTTGTGCGGCTGTGCGTCTCTTACATCCATTCAAACATGGTCGTGCGCTTTAAGGCGGACGACTGTGCATCTCTGTAATGGTTCAGGCACGGCTGTATGGATCTCCTTACATGACTATGCAACTTCTTTGGCTCTTAAAACTTAATTTTTCTTCATGAACTTCACTTGCTTCGGTCTCCTGACCATTGACTTCAATTGTGTAGCTCCTCCCACACTCTATAATGAATCCTAAGGGTAAAAATTAAACGAAATTAAACTTGAATAACGTAAAATTAACAAAAACTATAAAACTTAACCAAAATACTAAAACTACATAAAAACCTTACAAATAACTAAAAAATGCAACTAAAATGATCCTAATTCTACCCAATAGAGTGCTCAAAACATAAAGCTTTTCACACTCATCAATATATTTATATAATATATTATCAGTTTTATTAGATTTTATATGGTATAAACAAATTTAAGTTTTAAACATAATTTAAATATAATTTTTTTAAAATTTTTGTTTACTGTAATAGGGACTAATTTGTTAAATAAGTAAAATATTAGAGAGTTTGTAAATATCGAGGGGGTCTTTTGGTTAGCTATAAAAAAAAAGGGAGATAAGTGTAATTATCAGGACTAATTTGACATTTATAGGATAGTTCAATGGGTAAATTGGCCCAAAATGGCTAATATGGTTTTTGCCAAAAAGTTCAGGGGAGAATTTGACCCTTATTCCAAAATACAAACCTATAAATTTTAGAACTTCTCGTATTGCAAGCATGACAATAACAATTGGCCAAATGCATAGTTTCATCCCTGAACTTTACTTAATTAACCTTTTGCACTCTTCAACTTTTATTATGTTCTATTCAATCTTTAAACTTTTTTTTTGAACCTATATAACCCCTATAATATATAAAATCAAAATATTTTATAAATCAATGTCGTTTGAACACAAGAGAAACTTATATAAACTAAAATAATGTTTAATGAAAGAAACAATATAATTAAAAATAAAATTTTTCTAACTTTTTTGATATTATTTTTTAATTCTATTTATATTATTTTGAAGCTAACTTTAGCATTTTATGTGTTTAAAATCATTTGAAATTAAATTTATGTCCGTTTTGATATTGTATGTGTTAAAGATAGTCAAAAAGTAAAAATTGAAAAGTGAAAAATGTTTAAAATAAAAGTTTAAAAGTTGAATATAAAATAATAAAAATTGAGGAGTGTTAAAGGTTAATCGTGTAAAGTTCAGGGGTGAAACTATGCATTCAGCCATAACAGTTTGTCGCAGTTGGCATTAAATTTTAAAAATGTTCTCTCTTCCCAATTAATCGCACCCTATATTTAGAGGCAAATAAATAATTAAAAAAATTTATCATGTAGCAGTTCGCAACTATCATAGGCTGCTAGACGTATCTTAATCCAATTTTTTTTTCAACAAATATCTTAATTCAAATTTTAGTTAGTGAAATCACGTGACAGTTAGGGTCTTATAACATGATAATCCGACATAACAATATGTTTTTACAAGGCAAAATCCATCTTTAAGCCCCTGAACTATAATGGTTTTTTTTATTGAGCCTCTATCGTTTTATTGTGTTGCATTGAGCCCCTATCATTTTATTTACCTCGCAATTGAGCCCTAATTTGACAGATTCCCTTAACGGTGTTAAGGGATGAATATTTTAATTAAAAAAATGTCGACAATAATTATTTACATGTGGCATATTAAAAAATAAAGTTGGCAAATAGTGAGGCATATTTTTGGGTTTTCACTCATTTTTATCTTCTTCAACCTCTTGCCCACGTTCTGAACGCCCTCACTCCACTCCGGCACTCCCTCTTTCCAAGCAACATCCTTCTGCCTTCTTTACCACCAGCACCACCACTGCCACCTTCCCAATTATCATATCATTAACTCCCACTCACTTTCTTATTCACCACCACTACCACCATCACTTGTACTCTACAGCGACCAATTTGACATTGTGTCAACTACTACTCTTCTTTTGATCTTTCATCCGATTCCAATTCACCCCGAACAAGGTGAGGTCCTTATTCTTTTATCTCAATGGCAAACTACACCTACAAAGGCACCAATTTGACGGATCAAGAACAAAATAACGGTAGAGCTATAACAAGATTCCATGAAGTTGTAGATGAACCAGATTGCAGTTTCAGGAACAAAGGTACTGATTCATGACCGCGAGCCTACATCATAAATCTTGCTCTACAAATTAAAACCAAGAGCTAAAGAAAGATGACACCAGTCCTATGAATGTTATCAGAGCCAATTTTTCAATGAAATCATACAAAAATTGATGTGATTTTGCAAGAATTCAATTCAAATGCAATAATTCAGAAAATTTTATTCCAAACTAGAACATATTCAATTCTAGAAAAGTCAAAATTGTAACCAAAGTTGACTAAAGATAATTCAATTTCACCAACCAAAGGAGAGTATAAATCATAACCAAATTTGAATACAAGAATCTTCAAAGAAAATGCATGAATTAAATTCCAAAAATTCAACAAACTAAACCCAATTAAAGAAGAAGAATGCAATACCAGCTGTAGGTAGAGGTGGAGTTAATCCCGCGCTCTTCTTCTTCAGCTAATTTCTTTGTATGTACATTTACTAATACCAGCGATAGCCTCTTCACAGAAATTTTCGACCAGAAGTTGCCTAATCTACCTTCTGATTCCGCCGGCAATGACGGCCAGAAAACTCCAACAGCAACTAGCAGTAGCAGCAGGAGGAGCATCATAATTCATGTGTTCACTAAAAGGCTCGTTTCTTACTCTCGCAATCTTAACCCTAATCTCTTTCACTTACCTTTCCATCGATTCGCTCCACTCCTCCTCCACGCGTCCCCAATTCTGTTCACCTTTCCAATGAGGAAAATGCTGTTGATAACGATGAATTGGCATCGAATCTGTATCACTCACCGAGGATATTCAGATTTAATTATGAGGGCAGTGATTCTGGTTGAGATTAAGGGGTCATCGTTGGCTGCGGAGGGTGGTGATTCTGGTTAGGGATCATCGTCGGTGGTGGCGCGCGTGGTGAAGGAAAGGTAGGGTTTGGATTTGGAAGAGAATGTAGCTCGTGGTGGAGAAGGAAACGACATCGTTGTTGAGAGTTACAGAGATGGTGAAGTAAGTGTTGTAGCTATTGAAGAATTAGTTGGAGCTAGTTTGGATAAGGTTCAATACTTTTTTGGGATAAGTACAAAAAAGGACCTTGTGGTTTAGCGCTTTTAGATTTCGAACCATGTGGTGTTTTTCGTGACAAGTCAGTACCTCGTGTCTTTTTCCGTTAGCACAAAAGTGCCAACAGCACTAACTCCGTTTATTTTTTGTAGACGTGGATGCTGACGTGTCCAACACTGCGCCTACATCAGATTAATTTTGCCAGCTGTCAATACCAATATTAAAAAAGGAAAAATACCAAAAACCTTTAGAAAAACAAAAATTACTAAGTCCCTAAAAATACAATTCTCTAAAACCTAAATCAAAAAGAAATTCGAAGAATCCTTAATCCATCTCCACCTTTAATCACTCTTCATCCACTGAAGATAACTTCACAATCTTCTCAAACCAGCCCTATATTAGAGGATCAACGATGCAGTTGTGGACTACCTTCTTCAACGAGGACATCAAAAACGCCAGTCAATCATGGAAGGAGATTTCGTGGGTGTCCAAGGTTCAATACACCTTATAAGTGTGATTTTTTTTAGTGGATTGATCCCCCCACTGTTGTGCAAGTTAGTGATGTGATTCCACGTTTGCTGGACAAAGTGGATTCGTGCGAAGATAAAATTGCAAATTGTCATGCATGCGAGATTGAACTTGCTTATGAGTTGATGAAATACAAAGAGATTGTTGGAATTTTAGAGCAAAAAGTCAACTACTTAAATGAAGAAAATAGGGTGCTTTAAGCATAATTGGAAAAATATAGTGGTGAAAGTGGGTTCGGGAAAAAGTTTATATTAGGTGTTTTTGTATTGTTTTGTGTTGTTGTGTATTCTGTGTATAATGAGAATAGCTTGAAGAAGAATGTAGGTAGGCAATTATATTTGCCATGAAATGTAGTTTGAAAATAGTATTTTAGGTGTTTTGTTGTACATGTCATTTAAGTGTTTGATGTAATGCCTAAAAGAACCTTTGCAGTGAATGTGGTTGTTGGCCAATTTATGCAAGTGTAAATTCATATTGTTGGTGAATGGATGTGTATATTATGGATGAAAATAGAAACTAATTTCCTTGAAAACGAAGGTTGTATAAAATAGGAGATTCTAAAATGACATTAGAAAGGAACATCTTGAACTAAAATATACATTTTGTATACATAAAATTGTGTGAGCCTTTTATATTTGGCTATACCACACATATCAACTAGCTTGAACTAAATATGCCATGTTTGCAAAAGGCCATATACATAATATAGCTACAAAAAAATATGCCAAGTTTGCATAATGCCATATACATAATATAGCTACCAAAAAATAAGCCAAGTTTGCAAGTATACTAGTTTAAGCAACTTAGCAACCAAACCCAAAAAAATCTATTAATTACAAAAACTATTTGATGTCATTGAGCATTTTCTTTAGTATTTCCACCAGGCTGCGACGATTTAGCTTGACTGAGAAATGCTTGCAACTGAGATGCCCTTCTAAAATTGGTGTAGCTAGAAGGTAGGATCTGAGTTGGCAATTGTCCACCAGTAGGTCTGCGAACCCTCTCCTTAGCTTTTGCTGCACTAGAGATAGTTGGCCGCTTTATATTTGTGTTTCTTGCACATGCTGAAGGAAGAGGCTGGGATATACTCCTAGGAGTGGGTGGCACCTGGTTGATGTCTCTAAATAACATTAATATTTAGAAAAAAAAAAAGGAATTAAAAAAGCAATGAAATGGTGAATTAACACACCTGGTCATACACATAGAGGCAGGCTGCGAAGATGGCTGTGAACTTGAGTGTGGGCATGGCTGTGAAGATTGCTGTGCATTTAGCTGTGAAGTTGGCTATGCTCTTTGATTTGAACCTTTTTTTTCAGATGCCTTGCTTTTCTTTTTCCTCTTGAAGTACCTACAAATGCCTAAGACCAACATTTTCACTCATATTTGTCATATCAACATTTAACATAAAGCCACAAAGACACAAATACACAAATACACAAAGGACATAAATATGTTAATAGCAAGAAAACTAACAAATAAAATACCTCATTTCCACTCTGTCTCTTAAGTCGTATTCTTTTCTGCCAAGCAGTTTCTCCCGTTACTGCTGCCTTACATCCTCTCACATTATGCCTCTCTTTCCCACATACCACACACTACATAGCCTCCAGCTCTAGATACTCTGAATGGATTAATTGGTTCATCCTTTGATCTGATTCGTTTTTTTGTAGGTGTACCAGCTGGCTTTCGAGGTATATTTGGATGAATGTCAGCATGTTCGGTGCGTTCCCATTCCTCCTTAGAAGGCACAAGATTAATGACATGGCTGTAGACAGCTAAGTAAGTGCTCTTGTGAAAATACTTATGAACATAGGCTTCTGGCATCTCCCGATTAGCAAAAATAGCTGAAATGACATGTTTGCATGGAATACTAGTAATGTCCCACATGCGGCAACTACAAGTATGTTCAGCTAAGTTCACATAAGCTTGTATACTGAAATAATCAACTTTATACTTACTTTGACTTGCTGGAGTGAAAAAACAGTTTCTACTTTAAAATTTAAGTTTCTTTAACTTATCTTAGACAACAGGGCAGATCTTACCTCTGTACCTCAACATGCCACTATATTTGATGTACAACCTCTTCATCAATCTTTTTCGTATCCATTCCATGATGCTAAAATTTGGGCATGTCTCTTGCTTCTGATATGTAAGCATTGAATGACTTACTGATGTTATTCTGAATAGCATCACACTTTGCATGTGTTGAGGAAAAACACCTTGCCTAAGATTTGGGATTCTTGCTCATTAACCAGTCATAGGCCTTAGTATTAGCCTCTTTTAGGGTCTGCATATGCCCTTCAAAGGTCTTTTCTGTACTTGCACCAACAGGTGACCACACAAGTTGTTTATCAATCTTTTTGAATTAAGTATTGAAATTCTAGTACATATGTTTGACACAATACCTATGTTCAACATTAGGCATTTTCAAATCAAACACTTCAACAAGTCCTTGAAATATAAAAAGAAAATTCTTTTTAATATTAGAAACAACTAGTATATCAATAAGCCACAAAAAATAATCAAATCACTTATTACTTACTTTTTGTTTATCAGACATGAAAACCCATCCCGTTTCAACCGGATGTCCAAAGTCATCAAATAATAATTCGAAAAACCATATCCAAGATTCTTTGCATTCAATGTCTACAACTGCATATGCTAATGGAAACATGTTCTCATTTCCATCTCTTACAACTGCACAAAGAATCTGTCCACCTATTGATGATTTCAAAAAGTTCCCATCTAAGCCAATAAGGGGTCTCAAACCAGCAAAGTACCCTTGCTTTTGTACAGCCAATCTCACATACATATAATGAAACATTATGATCTCCTTTGGCCTTATTGTCAAACTATCACCATCCTCATCTTGCTGTTGTTCCCCATTTTCCTCATAAGTCAACTCAGTTTTGATCTTCAACAAAATCCCAGGATTGGTAACTCTAATAGTTTCTGCATAATCAAACAATCTTCTATACTACTCTTTGATATCACCTTCAATTTTTTTCTTTGTTTTTCGTTTTGCTCTATAGTATTTGGCAGTACTAACCTCAAAACCCAATTTTCTTTGTAAAGTTTTTTGCATTGCCTCCACTTTCCATTCTGGATTGTCTCTCAATTCTTCCAGGTACTTGTTAGCCAAATAAGTGAAAGTCACCAAAGGGTTGCTAAAGTCTCTTGGACAGTTATGAGTTGCTTTGAATGTCTTGATTTGGAACACATTTGACTCCCTTAGCTTTGAAGCATACACCCTGAACCCATATTTCTGCTGACATAAAGCAGTTATTCTTTGTGCATTATTCTTGTTCAAAACATATTTGTACCCTTTCTTAATAGCCCATTCTTTCAATGCTTGTCTGAACACATGTCTATCCTTGAACTTCATTCCTTTGCATAATTTAGGATCACTCATACCTGTCAGCTCATTAAATTCTGGATACACCTTTAACCCTTCATCATTTAAACCTCTTAAACTATGCAGCTCATCAGAATAGACATCAGCTTCATTGAACTCTCGATAGTCTTCTTCATTCAAATCTTTTAGTTCAGTATTTGACTCCTCAGTTGGTGCATTTTCAGCTTCAGGTGCATGCTTTGCTTCAGTTTGCCTTTGTGCATTTTTAGGCTGTGCTGCATTAGTACCGTGTGCTGCATTTTCAGGTTCAATTCCTTCACTTTATGCTTCATTACCATCTTCTATTCTTTCAGTTTGTGCTTTATTACCATCTTCTTTTCTTTCAGTTTGTGCTTCATTTTGAGCTTCATTTGTTTTCGAACCAGTTTCAGACTGTCCTATATTTTCTTCTTCATATCTAAATATATCATCATCACTCCCTTCAAGGTCATCATACATGTAACTGACTTCACTGCATCCAGACTCTTCATCACTTGAACTGCTAGCATTATCTTCACTTGGAAGATATTCAGAGTCAGATTCCTCATCAACTTTATAAGCAGGTGGCACCTCAGCTGCATTAGTCTTCTCTGCAGAAGACTTATCTTCATTAGTCTTCTCTGCATAAGACTTATTTGCAGATGTCTTCTCAGACACGTTCTCTTCCTTGTCACTACTATTGTTATCAGGCATATAAACGAACATATCATCATTTAGAGAATCTGATTGAACTGATTCATCTATTTCAACTGATATTTCATTCATATTTACATCTCCTCCTTCCACATTCAGAGGTTCAGGTTTTCAACAAAATATATCTCAATGTCTGTTTGACCTTCGTTATATTGTAACATATAAGCTAAATGCTTATCTTCCAAAATCTCATCAAAAGCTTTACTACCAGATAAACCCCATAACCTATACCACATTCTACACATTCTTTTATACCCCATTGCGCGCCGTACCCCTGCAACTCAAAGAAAGACAACAAGTCTACATCAAAATTTTCCAATCGAGTTACTGTCCCAGCAACATACACCATCTTTGGATTCTCTTCCCAATAACCCCCATGGTGTATCACTAAGTTAACCATCTTCGTATCCTAACAATAAAAATCAATTAAAAACTAATTAATATATTATCAACTACTTTAAGAATAAACTAATTTTTTATTCAATAAACAAACATGCAAAACCCCATTTCCCCATACCCGTTTATCCTAACCCTGAAACACTAAAACACCCAAACCCTCTATCTTTGTTTTTTATGAAAATGGACTGTTTAGAGGATGTATTTACATACCTTGTGCCTTACGAAATGAAGTCCCCCTTTGTACCCTTTCACAAGTTTCAAATGAACAGCTTCAAAGGATCTTCAAATTAAACAATTTTCCTCGCAAGAGCTTCAAATCTTCGAACTTCACACTTCAATTGAAAGAAAACAAAGATGGATTCATCATTTTACCGTCATTTATTGATTTTTTTGGTTGATTGTGTCATCTTTTTTAATATAATAAGAGGTTTTCAAGTTTTCTTTTTAATTGAGTATGAAAACCTAATTTAGGGATTTTAAACCCACGCTAAAAAATGACATGTTTTATGTTTATAAGGGGTATTGACAGTTGGCAAAATTAATCTGACGCAGGCGCAGTGTTGCACACGTCAGCGTCCACGTCTGCAAAAATAAACAGAGTTAGTGTTGTTAGCACTTTTGTGCTAACAGAAAAAGACACGAGGTACTGACTTGTCACGAAAAATATCACATGGTTCAAAGTCTAAAAGCGCTAAACCACAGGGTCTTTTTTGTACTTATCCCAAAAAAATATTAAAACTTATCCAAACTAGCTCCAACTAACTCTTCAATAACTACAACACTTACTTCACCATTTTGAAGACCAATGCGAATCATTTGTCAATGAACCTAAGAAATTGTAAGAAAATACCAAAAAGAAAGTAAAGAAATCAGTACCACAACAATCTAATAATATTCCACTTTCATTACCGGTCCTTCCTCAAGAAATCATTGTGGAAATCCTCTCTCGTTTGCCTTTCAAATATCTAATTCAGTTCAGGTGTGTTTCTAAATCATTCAAATTGTTAATTTCAAACGCCCAATTTGTCAAAGCCCATCTCAGACATAGAAAATCTTTATCAAACATCAAGAATGCAAATCAATATGAAAGAATTACTCCAGATATCACATCATGTACATTCTTTCAATTGTGGTTTTTATGCTCTATTTTTTATAATACTCCAACTGGTGATACTTGTCAAGTTCAACCGTTTCTTGTTAAAGATGAATATTTATAATGAATGGGTTGTTGGGTCTTATGATGGATTGCTATATGTGGCTATGAAGCAAGATTTTGTGACTTTATTGAATCCATCTACGAGGTGTTTGATGAATTACCTCATCTAAGGTTTGAAAAGAAATCAGGTAGCTATACTTTTTTTGGGTTTGGTTATGACATGATTACAAAATTGTTGTTGCTATGTTCAATGGCAGTCTTGGTTCTTGATATGAGAGTATAGTTGAAGTTTTTGAGCGGAGAACCAGCACTTGGAGAAGGATTGGAGGCTTTGAATATGGTGTTCCATATGATGAATCGAGAAAATTTATTAGTGGTACTCTTAATTGGCGAGTAAGGCGTGAAGAGGATGCGGTGGGACTGATGTGGATTATTGTTTCTTTTCATTTATCTTTAGTAGGGACTTTACAGAAACTGGAGAGCAACTTCAGTGACTCCATTTTAGCAAAATTTGCTTGCTGCTTCTTGATTTTGTTCCTCGCAGTTTTCTTTTCTGGTTGTGCTCTTGCATTTCTTCGATTGAAGCAGTAACCAACAGATGCGAAGGTGGCAGTGATGGCAGTGGAGGTGATGGTTTTGGTCTGAGGACGAAGGGAAGAGGACCAAGGGTTTTGGTTTGGTTCAATTAGTGTAGATTTTTTGAATATTTTAAATTTAATTTAGTTTAAAAATATTAATAAAATATTTAGTATAAAATTTCACTCTATTTTCACTCAGTTTGGATTACACGTGAGAGGTAGATTGGGGATTTGGGTTTAATAGGTCTGATAATACAAGTTTTGGGGTTATTTTGTTGAAAAAGTTCAAAATCGACCTATGTGGTCCGAGTATACAAGTTGAAGGGTTTGGATGACCATTTTTCCTTTTTTTTTATTATTGGACATACTTTTGTGCCGGAATTATATAGAAGTGAATGGGAATAACAAGAGCAACGTATTTTTTTTATTGTTCCATGAGAAGAAAATAGTTAAATAATTTTAGGTATTAAGGGTATTTTTGCCATTTAACTTGCTTAGTCAGCATAACTAAGCCTACTCAGTCAACTTTTGACCATTCAGCATAGTACATGAATTCTCACTCTTCACTTAACGGAGAGTGATAAACACATGCCATTAATTTGTCAAATTAGGGCTCAATTGCTAGGTAAATAAAACGATAGGGGCTCAATGCAACACAATAAAACGATAGAGGGCGCAATATAAAAAATCGCTATAGTTCAGGGCCTTAAAAATGGATTTTACCTTTTTACAATCTCACATACATGCATTCTAGTTCCTCCCTTTAATATTAACAGAACTAATAGTTAATTTTTTATTGGGAAAAGGTTCATTTATGTTCCTATCATTTATAGTGGAGAGTAGATTTGCCACTAAAATTTTTTTTAGCTCATTTAAATACAAATATTCAAAAAAAATTAACTATTCAAACCCCTCATTTTATGACATCATGAAACTCTGCTAAATTTTGCTTATATGGATGAGAGTGGGGCCAAGAATTATAGAGAATTTATTTTTATGCAAAAATAATATATATGTCTAAGAGCCATATGTACCAATATATATATATATATCAAAGTTCATAATAACTCCTTTTTCTTTTATATACTTCAATTATATATTCTTCTGCTTTGACCAAAAGAAAGAAAGAGATCTTAATTTACTTTTGCAAAGATATTTTTTTTTATCACAATTTCCTTCAAAGGTCACTACTCTTGCAAACATCATTTTTTACCCCTTATTTGATTTAATTCCATTAAAAAATTCATTTTATTTCCAAATGAATTTTAAATAGAATTCATTTGCAAATAAATTTTAAATTCATTTAAATCAAACATATTTCTTCAATAAGAATTGATTTAGTATTAAGCAATTCTACAAAATGAAGAAGTTAGAATTATAATTAAATTTTAAAAAATTTTCATTTAAACCAGACACATTCACTTGAATTTGCAAATAAATTCCATAAAATTTTATAAAATTCATTTGAACCAAACACATTAACTCACAAGTCTAACACCCAAATTTTTTCTATTTTAACTCGTGATTCTATACAATTGGTTATTGTTGGGTATAATCTACTATCTTAATCCACCAACCCAATGCCAAAAGTTAGGACCATAAGTTTTTTTTTTTAATTAGTTAAATATCAACCAAATTTGTTTTAAAGAATTAAAGTTTATTTTTCTAATCATTTCCCAGCTACGGCCCAAAAGAAGTTGAAAGTGCCCAAAATGCGTATTAAAAGAATGAGTTATATCTACCAAGTCTTGATTCTACATTTGTACTCAAAATCGGGTAATATCTCTCATGGAAAAAAGCTAGATTTAAGCCTACAGAGTAAAACCATGTGAGCATTTTAAATGTTTATATGGAGTTGCTAGATTTTAGGAAAGAGAAGCATATTCATGGAAGGATTCTTTTAAAGTAATGTGTTTTATTTGGAATGTTATAATTGATATGCACACTGAATGTGATGAGATTGATCAACCAATATGATTGTTTAATAATAGATATTTCTTTTGGCAAATATGAATGTTGTTTCATGGAATTTCAATTAATAGTTTCATGTTGGTTTTGATTTTTCATTAAAAGGTGGAAGAGGGTGCAATTAAAAAGATTAAAAGACTGTTGGTTTTTTAACCAGCAATCATCCCTTACTTTCTTTCTCTTTTAGTCTTCTAGTTTTTAAATCTAATAATAATAGTGATATATATATAGTCATGTTGATGTTTCAGTGTGTTTTGATAAGCTTTTTGTGCAGTTGGTTACACAAATCCGCTGCTTTTTGGTTCGCCTGGATCTTCAACTATTGGGCATGGGAGATGAAAGGTTGTTTCAGATCTTCCCCTAACCTGCATCTAAAGCAGAGGTTGTCTTCTCAAATGAAGCTCAAGAAGGTCTGGATAGATGAAATGCTTAAAGTTGTTGCTATCGCTAATGACTCTAGGTGGATTAGCTTGTGTTTTCTCCAACAATCAAGGGTTTCATTTTCCCTTAAGTTGAAAAACAAATAGGAGAATATAATCTCTATCAGTTCAGCCATAGTCACCGTCAGTGTCAGCCGCTGCCTCTCTATCAGTCTCCAATAAATTAGGGTTTACTCTCTTTTAAAAGTTGAAAAATGATCTTCTGGCTGATTTGCTTTTGTGTGTGGTCCATGGGTTTCAAAATATGTATTATGGGCCTTCAAGTTGTAATCTTTATCTCTATTAATGAATTATCTTTAGTTGTTAAAAAAAATTAAAAGAAAAAGGATTATTTTTTCAATTTTGCGTAAAAGATAATTTAAGGGAACCCACTAAATTGCAACATTAGCATATTAAAAGTTAGTTAAAGTTTTTGTCAGGATGAAGGGCTCAAATGATTGACTTTTTAAATGTTAGGCTCTATTTGTTTGTGGAAAATATTTTGTCTTTGAAAAATATTTGGTTGCAACATTAGAAAAAAATTAAAAAATATCATTGTTTATGACATCGACACTTTTTACTATTCAAATTATCTCTTTGTAATGAATCTAATTTATATTTTTTACAAATTATCTCTTTATAATGGACGCGATGTATTGGTATAAAATCTATATTATAATTAATCTATACAAAAGAATGAAAGGAAAAAAAGAAGGGGATGAGAGGAAAAAAAAAAAAAGAGGAAAAGGAGAAAAGAAGGAGAGAAGGCAAAAAATAGGAAGAAAATAAAAATAAAAAAAAAAGAGGGAAAGAAAAAAAGAAGGAGAGAAGGTAAAAAATGAGGAAAAAAATGAGAGAAGACAAAAAAAAGGAAAAAGAAAAAAGAATAAGAGAATAAAAAAATAAGGATAAAATAAAAATAAAAAAAATAGGAAAAAATAAAGAGAAAATAAAAAAGAAATAAAAATGGACATTTTTATTAAAATTTTCTTATTTTTAAGCATTCGAAAATAATTTTTTATGCCAATAATGAGAAGTTATTTTTCCTTATTTTTAAGTTATTTTCCGTTGATTAATCATTTATTTTCCTTTAATTTATTTTTTGGTAACTAAATATTGGAAAATAAAAAAAATTTTGAAAGAATATTTTTCACAAATAAATGGAAGATGAGTCCAAAATTTTCTACAACTCCCCACTATAAACTATAGGGGGAAAATGAACCTTTTCCCTTTTTTATTTATTTACAAAACTTAATCTTAAGAGTCATTTTTAATACAAACGTGTGTATTTATACAAATAAAATTATAACCGTCAAATTAATATTTAATTAATCATAGCCATTGATACATATTATGGATATTGATACACAAAAATAATCAATAATTGTAATTAAGTAAAAGTTAATTTAACCACTCTAATTTTATTTGTATAAATACAAATATTTGTATAATAGTAAGGGTCTCTCTTTACACCCCGAAAAAGGGTTAATTACATCGACAGTATCTAAAATTATCACAAATTCCTATTAAAATACTCGAATTTCATTTTATCACTTAAAACCTCTCAAGTGTTCGCTTGAGTCCCATAAAAGTGCCTCCTCACACAAAATACATCCTAAATGAATTTGCAAAACAGTCTGCAGAACCTACTAACTAAAGAACAAAATACATCTGCTTCATCTGCATTTTACAAAGCTTAAATACATGCTTCATCTGCAGATACATTTTGTGTGAGAAGGCACTTTTGTGGGACCCAAGTGAACACTTAGGAGGTTTTAAGTGACAAAATGAAATTCAGATCTTTTAATGGGAATTTGTGATAATTTTGGGTACCGTGGGTGTAATTAACCCCCCAAATGTTGTTATTTCTTTATTTTATTGAATATAAAACGTAAAATTATAAAAATTATTAATATTAGTTAGTTATGATAAAAAAAATGGAAATAAAACACTTGAAATGGAGTGTAATATATTAGAATTAATTAGATTGGCAAAAAAAAAAATATTAGAATTAATTAGGCAAAAAGTTTTCAAAAAAAAAAAGATAAGATATTAAATGAAAATTTATTAATAAATTAGTAAATTATTTTTTAAGAATAATTTTGAACGTTTAGTCTGACGCCTCCAGACAAGCCGCGCACGCACGCAAGCATTAGACCATGCAATCAAACGTCAAAAACCACCAAACCAAAATGGAACAAAAACAACTGCCCAGTGATGACTGTCCAGCTACTACCACCACCGCCGCCACCACCATAGACAACCTCCCCGACCAGCTGATACTCCACATTCTTTCCTTTCTTCCAACGCTAGACACGATCACAACATGCTTAATTTCAAAAAAATGGTACCCATTGTGGTCGATGAATCCCTCACTGGACTTCTCCTTCTCCCAGTTCCCACCCTACAAGTCTCCTTCCACCACTCGCCAATTCTTCGCTCAGTTCATCGATCGAACCCTAATCTCCCGCTCGCAAAATTCCCCTCTCTTAAAATTCCGCCTCCAA
>CATIWK010211757.1:0-27472 GCA_949634005.1 Mallotus japonicus
TCTAAGAAATTGAGTTTCAGCAAGGACGTCCAAGTCGAGGATTCTTCCCATGTCTACAACAGCACGGAACAAAATCACGTTAGACTTCCTTTGCTTTGTTTGCTTTAACACATAAAAATAACCCAAACAAAATTTTTGTAAAATAATAATAATAATGAAAAAACATAAGAAAGCAAAAGCTTACCTGACACCAGGATTGTTCGCCATTGAAGAAGGAAGAATTCCACATAAATCATTGTTTGAGATATCCCTATGAAAAAATAAAGAAAGAAAGAAATTAACCAAACAAGTTAAAGAATGTAATGAATTTGCAAGAAGAATTTCACCATCCTGCAATGGTACTCGATGATTGAACTAGTGAGATTTGAGTTTTTTTTTTTTTAGTAAATTGAGAGGTCATGTGATCTTAGCATTAATGGACTGTACAACAGAGTCAGCTCTCCTCCTTTAAATCGACGACGGCATGAATCGAAAACCATTTGACTACTCAACCTCTCTGCTAACTCAATCACTTTTCAAAGTTATGAAAAGTAAAATTGTTGATATATAGGTAGGATTATAGAAATGCATACACGCTTCTGAGGCTTGGAATAGCAGCAATGTTTGCGGAAATGTTTCCGGTTAAGCGATTGTTGTTAAGTCCTCTGTACAAATAGAAACAGTAATCAGAAGATATATATCCTGAAACGTATAGCATTAGAAGGACTATTTTGCTAGTAGTTTAGGCAATTAATTAACACTCAGATGAATTTTATTGATGCATACACAAACAACGATCGATATATGTAATTGGTTAATTGAACTCACAAAAACACAAGAGACTTCAGTTGCCCCAAGGTAGGAGGAATGGTCCCTGTTATGTTGTTGTCAGCCAAATCCAGGTTGACGAGGCTTGTCAAGTTACCGTACTCAGCAGGAATAGTTCCTTGAATTTTGTTTCCCGCAAGGGACCTGCATCAACTAAATAATTAAGTTATTTTTGTACGTTTAAAAAAAATCATCTTCCCACGAAGAAGGAAAAAAAAAATAATAATAATATTAATGATAAAAAGAACATACAGTTGCTTCAAGCTCCGTAGCGCTGAAAGCTCAGGTGCTAGATGCCCTGCTAGATTATGTCTCGCCAAGTTCCTGTTCATCAGAAACAGCCAAAAAAAGAAACTTGGAAATTGTCTAGAAGCAAACTATGTGTTTAAAAATGCAATCAGACTATTATATGTGTGCAATTTGTGCAGAGAAAGAGGTGATAATATATACACTTGAATAACTTGGTTATTTGCATCGCAGGTTACATACGACCACTTGCAGGGTACTTGGCTTGGTTCCCAGGATTTAAGTACATCATCAGGATCCATCAGGTTTCTCTTCAAGGCCATCAAAGCATCAGATTCGGAAATGCCATAACCTGCTGGAATTAATGTCAGGATTATTGCCAGAGCTAGAGAAGCACAGAACATCCATGGTAGATCAATCACTGATGCCATTGCTATTTTATGCGTGAGGGAGATAGATGGGTGGATCTCTAAATTTGTATAGATTTACTATTTTTTTTTTGTTTTTATATAGAGATGCACGCACATGTATGATATTTTGACTGTATAAGAAATTGTATAAGGCTTTTTTTAGCCATGGATTAGATGAATGTCCGCGCATTATGCAGGTTGATTAAAAACTGTTTTAATGTTTTTCAGTAATAGACTTGGCATTGTACGGCCATAGATTAAAGGATATATACCTAAAATTTCAGCTCTCTATTTTTGCCCTTTTTTTAAAAAATATTCTATTTTGGCTTTTAACTTGGCAATTTCAGTTTTTTTGTTTGTTATTTTTTTTAATGCCTCCGATATGTAATGGTTACATACGTCTTAGGAGTTTGAACTGGCAAACCTCATAAGAGGGCAAAAGCTCTCCTTGCACATATTTTTTTGGCCTAAATCTTTGGTATTTTAGAGTTCCTATGACTAATCCGGTTCGATCCATATATAATACTTGAATTCAAAATTTTATTTAAGAAAATTTTTAGCTTTTTTGCCATTTTTCTGGTTAAAGCATTCCTTTAACCTATTTAAAGGCATTTCATTAGTTTATAAGAGATTAAAAAAATTCATTAATTAATAGCCAAAAAAGTGTTAGAATAAGTTTATAATATTTCAGGTACTAAATGCCCAGATAGGTTTTCTTACGCCAAGTCTCAGTTCACCAGGAACATCAGAAAAAAATTTAATGTACCTTTTTTTTTTTATGTATATACGCAATTAGTGTACGCAACATCTGAAGAGAAAAAGAGCTAAGGTAATATATATATATAAACACTGGCGAGTAACTTGATTGTCCTGGTTGCAGATGATATGAAACCAAACCAATTGCAGGAATCGACAAGGTTTGGATTCCAGCTTGAAAGCACATTATCAGGATCCGACAGGCTCCTCTTAAGGGCTACCAAAGTGTCTCCTTCAGCGTTGGCATATCCTGATGGGACTATCGTCAGGATGATTGATAGAGTTAGAGAAGCACAAAATGCACATATACAAGTTCTTGATTCCATCTCTTTTGTATGCGTAAGGGAGTTGGGGAATCTCTAAATTTACAGAGAGATTGGCAGGTAAATTTTTTCCTATTATATTATATTATGATGATTGAAAATATATATGAAAGATTTCTGCAGAACTTTTTTGGTGAAAAATTAACAAGATCATTCAGAATTTTTTTTTTTTTTTTTTTGCAAGTTTTTTAATAAGACCATGTATTGACATGGTTTGCAGATCACAAGAATAGTGTCTGTAATGTTAAAAAATATAGGAATTTAATTCAATTAGATTTGGTCAATTCTCTTATTTCAATTTAATGTTGAAAATAAACATTAAGAATTTTTTTTTTCTTATACACCGTGTAAATAATCATATTATTATTGTCATTGTTACTACTAGTATTATGATAATTTGGTGGATGAAAGAACTACTGCAAAGAGTTCTGTTGCATTGTATTACAAGAGTATTACTAATGCTTGGATTGCAAGTGGGACTGTATACCATATATGTTTGGATGCACATTAATATTAATAACTGATTTTCAAGGGGCCAATCCATATAGTTAAACTACCTACATAACACATAAGAACAAAACATATATTGGTATAGCACTTCATAGGACTATTTTGAACTTATTCTGATAAGAAATATAGGAATTTTAATCTAAAATAGCTGATGAGTTCTTGCATCTTATATATATGTCATGATCATGGGCAGCCTCCTTCTGGGTGTCCAAGTCGAGGATTGTTCTCAAGGCTGTAATAATAATAAGAATCATAAGAAAAAAAAATTAAATTACACTTCCTTTGATCACTCAACAAATGAAAAAAGAACAAATTATAAAAAAAAAAAAGGTTAAAAACTAAGCAAAAGCTTACTTGACAGTAATAATGTGATCAAGAGGAGGAATTGTTCCACAGAGATCATTGTTTGAGAGATCCCTTAAAAGAACAATAACGAAATATTTTTTAAGTTTACAACTATTGACTATCAGAGGTTAACGAAATAAAAATAATAAGACTTACAGAAGTTCGAGGCTTGGAAGATCAGAAAACTGCTTGGGAATGTTTCCAGTTAATCGGTTGTTATTAAGTCGTCTGCGAAAATAGAACCAGCAATCACAAGCTATATACTGAAGTATATGCATAAACAAGAGTAATAGTGGAGGTGGTTTAACTCACAAGAACTTAAGGTAGTTCAATATGCCAAGTTCAGGAGGAATAGTCCCTGAAATGTTGTTCTCATCCAAGTCTATGCTAATAAGGCTCCTCGTGTCACCTAACTCAGCAGGAATGCTTCCTTCAATTTTGTTTCCGAAAATGCTCCTGTATCAACTAAATAAAAAGTTATTTTTGCACTTGAAATCAAAGAGTCTCAATAATTTTGACATTAAATTAATATATAGAGGAGGAAAACGAGAGCAGACAGTTCTTGCAAGTTCTGTAGCTCTTTAAGTTCAGGTACTAGATGTCCAGCCAGGTTTGTCTCGCTATATTCCTGTTCATGATCAGGAACAGCAAAGAAAAAAAAAATTGTTGCAATTGGCCTGGAAGCAAATGCATGTTCTGTATATGCACATAATAAAACAATTGACAAAGTTTGTGTTCATAATGTATGTGGAGAAAGAACTTGAAATATATACAGTCGAACAACTTGATTCTTTTCATCGCAGGCAACATGGGACCAAAGGCAAGGATAGACAGAGGTTGGATCCCAGCTTGCAAGTTCATTGTCAGGATCTGACAGGCTATTTTTCAAGGCTATCAAAGCATTCCCTTCAGGATTACCATAACCTGATGGAACTAGTGTCAGGATTATTGCTACAGTTAGAGAAGCACAGAACATCCATAGACTACTCATTTTGTATGTGAGAGGGAGATAATGAGAGATGGGTATATGCACTTCTGTTTCTTATTATGATTGTACAAAAGGCTACATATAATGCTTTTATAGTGAAAAAAACAATGTTAGATATGAGGTCTTAATTCAACTGTATCTGTGTATCATAATTATGATACCTTTAGAATCAAATATGTTTTTATTTGTTTGGTTGCTTTATGGTAATTATGTTGGATTTGGCTCTTATTTTTCCACTGTCCAGTTGTGTGTGTGTGTGTTTTTTTTCCATAAAGAAATGTTTATTGCAAAAGAATTTAATATCAACAAGATGATAAAGAGTTGTGATTTCTATATTTTGTTCTTTGGAAGTTAAAGGCCTTCTAATTTAGTATGAAAAATGGAATGGCCAAGTTGGATTTTACAATGTTTATCTGATTAATTACTTTTCCTTTTTCATTAGGAAATTATTTAAAAAAATTATTACTTAAATTTTATTTTAAATAATATATTATTAAATGTTAATTTAACGTATAATATTTGATATTTTAAATACTAATGAATTATTTGAAATAAAATAAATATACTCATCAATTAGATCTTTATATATAGTTAATTTTCAATATATACTTATTTATAAAATAAATTTAAAAAAAGATTTTAAATTTTATAGTCATCTTACTTTATATGTTCAAGTTATAAAATTAGTAAAATAAAACTAAAAAATAACATTTACAAAAAATAGTACTATTATTGAATATAATATATTTAATATAATGTAAAAATATGTATTTCTTTATCATGAATTTGTTAAATATTAAATTTAAATATATAAACTAAAAATTAATATAAATCTTCGAATTTTAATTTTGTTTTGAATCATTTTGGAATTTTCATTTGTTCTGAATCTTTACTCTGAATTATTTGAGATAAAATTTAAATTTTCAAATCTGAATTCTAAAAATTATTTTTATAAGTTTTCAACTTTTAAATTAAATTCAAAGAATTTATATTTTTCAAATTACTCTGACTCATGATGCACCTCCTTAGAGGCAATATTCAAGGTAGGTTCATCTCTCATTTGGCATGTCCATCACTTTACGACCACATTAAATATCAAATTAATATGTTTTAAACAAAGTGGTTCGGTGGCATATAGTTTCACTTCCTGTTTAAAGAAAATCATCTTTTAGGTTTACCTTACAAAAAAAAAAAAAAAAAGTCATCTTTTATGCAACTACCAATTTGCCATACTGATATCAAGTCTTTTTAATTTTACTTTTTGAGTTTTTTTTTTAGTTCCATTTCCAGTAGATATTTATTACACTCATCTCTTTGTATATCCATATAACTTTATTAATAAATTTAAGTTTTTAAAATATAAAATATTTTCAATAACTATTAAAATTAAATGGTAGAGACTATTAACATTTAAATAATATTTCGTATGCGAGTTGTGATATATTAATCACATTAAATTAATTATTTGGAGATTTATATTAATTTTCTAATTTTATTTAGATCGAACCGAATAAATTAGTATCTAATAAATTCAGAACATCAAGAGTTTAAATAAAAAATACAAATTAATTATATTAGTTTAACAAATACTCATTAACAATTAAACTTATAATTGATATCGAAAAGAAGTAATAGTGTTCCTTCAAATGTTGCAGAAGAAGACTGGAGAGACTCCTAAAACGAGAACCAATAGTTAATTTTACAGAGAAAATGTTTATAACTGAAGCCAACTACCACCACCACCACTGCCACCAACCACAACAACAATGAGCTTGTAATATAAACCTTGTGATGTGAGTCGAATGGGCTTTAATCTGATGCTCGGTGCTGCCTTTCAAAAGCCTTATTGGTTTTGGTTTCATTAAGCAGATTTTGAAAGTCAGGATGAAGTATATAATATCAGTCCATATAGTGTTACCAATAAGCTTCCACTATTTTAAAATTTAAATTAAATAAAAATTAAAAAATAAAATTATTTTAATACCTATTCTATAAGACTTGTAACTATTTAATTTTTTTTTTCTCAAATAACATATGTTCGTAATTAAAACTTCTTTTTTTAACATATAAATTTTTTAATTTTGAAAAATTTCTAAAAAATTAACTAAAAGTGATAACATTTTTTAAAGCATTAAAACTTAAAAATTTAATCTTTAATTATCATATAAAGATAAAAAATTTAAATTTAAAATTTTTTACTTACATCTACAATATATATATATATATAAAATTTCACAAATATAAATATCACACATTTATTAAAATGTTAGAATTTCATCAATTAACTACTACACTACTTTATCTGTGATTACTTAACTAAACGACTAAATTTCTTATGAACATGAGGCAGGTTTCAAGACCTATCCTTCCCCAATTATAACTGACAAAAAAAACTACTACATTACTTTTTTGATCAAAGTGGGGGAGGGGGCACCCATGGGATTGAACCGGCATGGGTTTAAAAGGTAAAAATTTGGTTCAAAAATTTTAATTACTTAATTAATTATTATATTAAATTAAAATGTAATAAAAAAAATAAAAATGAGAGACGTATGTGGTATAAAAAGTTACTGAAAGGTAGAAAGAAAGAATTTACCGAATCCCATTTTTATTTACTTTTTTTTTTTTTTGGAAATACCCATTTTTATTTACTGCCAAGTGGCTGATGAGTGAGTCTACTATTTACACGCACACATTTTATTTCCCGCTCTCTCCTTTCACCATCGACCCGAACTAGGGTTTCTCGGTCCACCGTTGTGCTCTCTGAACTGAACTAAATCAGGCTTACGCTTCGTTGTTATGTCTCAGCAATTGCCTTACCCTGCCAGTTTCTCTGAATTCTAGAGTTTCGATTTGTCTTCTCTATTAAAAATGATGTACGGTGATCATCAATTTCAGCAGCAGCAGCAGCAGCAGCAAGGCGGAGAGTTCCTCAGAGGTCCACCGCCACCTCCACCACCGATGATGCGGCAACCTTCCGCTTCTTCAACTACTCTCAATCCCTCGGAGTTTCATCACCCCACTGCTCCTGCTCCTCCTCCCCCTCAACCTCCGTATGACGGTAAGCAACGGTCTAATTGTTCATCGCATGTGTATCTAAAGCGTGTATACGAGTAAATGTAGCTTGTTCTAAGCATTAGGTTGTGTAGTTATGTTTTAATTAGGGCTGCTTGATGTCGTACTCATGGAAGAGGCATTAATTGCTTTTTTTTTTTCCAAAAAATGGTCATAGCAGTTCATGGGGACAATATTGGCGCAAGAAGAATGAGAAAGCTTACACAGAGGAGAGCTGTTGATTACACAAGCACTGTTGTTCGTTATATGCAGGTAATGCCTTTCCAATTTTTTTCTTTTATAATCTTCTGCATTTGTATGATTGTTTATTTAACTAGTAGCACTGCTGCAGATGCGTATGTGGCAGCGGGATTCTAGAGACAGGACAGCATTGCAGCCTACTCCAGCTGCAGCGATTGATGTCAGTGAAGATCTGTAAATTCTTTTTCTCTAGGATGTGTACTGACGTTTTTGTGCTTGCGATTTTAAATTTTATTTTTTTATTTTTAACATTTTTGTGCAGATGTTACCAACAGCTGCCTATTCTGATAATCCATCTACAAGCTTTGCTGCAAAATTTGTTCATACATCTCTTAACAAGAATCGTTGTTCAATTAATCGGGTTTTGGTATGTTAGCTTAATAATTACTTTCTTTTTGTTTTGCTGAATAGATGTTAGCTTAATAATTACTTTCTTTTTGTTTTGCTGAATAGTGGTTCTTATCAAATCAGATGAACATAGTTGAGTAGTGATGCTTGTCCTTACTACAGGACAAGAAATTGCTATGAACTAACAGTCATTTGTTTAGGTTTTTATTAGTTTATTAATTAATTGTTCTAGACCTAAAGTTTACGGTTATAGTGGGTAAGTTACTGTAACATGTAGGAGTGGGTCATCTCATTTGTGTATCCCAGCACATTGGTGTATGTTGGCATGTATGTGCTTGTGTACATTGGCTTGCATGTGCCATTAATTTTTTCACTGTAAAGGATACTTTTTTCTTTTGCTATCTTGGTCCATTGCATTTAATATTCTCAGGTATCCTAAATTTAACATTTTTTTTACCTTCATTCTCAATCGATGCCTCTTAACAAGAAAATGGATTGGAAGGAACTAACAGTCTTTTTTTAGTTTGGCTATTTTGAAACGTGTAGCCTACTGTTCTTGTAGATGTTAGTTTAGAATGGGGAGAGTAGGTCTTTATATGTGCCTATTTATGCACCTTGGTGACTACACTGGAATGAACGATGTAGTTGTCAACTTGTCATTCTGATATTCTCAAATACCTTGACTGAATAATTTTCCACCTATTCTTCATTCTCAGTGGACTCCTAATGGGAGACGTCTAATCACAGGATCTCAAAGTGGGGAATTCACTCTTTGGAATGGACAGTCATTTAACTTTGAAATGATCCTTCAGGTACATGGTTATAGTTTGAAGATGCTTTATAGATGTAAATTGAAATAGAAGCTAAATCGACGACTCTTGTTGATTTTTTTTTTTTAATGTCCAGGCCCATGATCAAGCAATCAGATCCATGGTCTGGAGTCATAATGATAACTGGATGGTCTCTGGTGATGATGGTGGCGCAATTAAGTAATTAATCTCATAATTTATTAATCTTTTCTGTTCTTTGTTGCTATTATCAATGTCATTTTTCCGATGGACATGTTGTTCTACATGTGATATGGATGTTATGAACCATATTAGGTACTGGCAGAGCAACATGAATAATGTCAAGGCTAATAAAAATGCTCATAAAGAATCAGTTCGTGACTTAAGGTAGGCATTTGTTTGTCCACAATTCCTTTTCTATTAGCATTTATCCTAGCGTCTCATAATACACCTCTTGAACAGCTTCTGTAGGACAGATTTGAAATTTTGCTCTTGCTCTGATGATACTACTGTTAAAGTTTGGGACTTTGCCAGATGTCAAGAAGAGAGTTCGCTAACTGGTAATGTGCTTTGACTGCTCATTATTTAAATGATCTCATTCTCCCAAATTTTTGTGGTGTCCTAACTCTGGTAACTTGTTCAATTTATCTTTGACTCCTTCTAGAGGTAGGAGCAGTAAATAAAATTCTCAATCTGTTGTTTTTCTTTCCATCTTCATCTCTGGGGAGGCTGGCTCCTCTGTTTGCTTTTTGCATCATGGAATACATCAATTCTTCTTGCATAACATGATGATGTTATATAGGAGCACATGCAGTCCTACTTGTTACACAAGTCTAATAATCTTATGGATTTGAGTATCAAATGCCTATGTTGCAAGTATCTTGTTTGACCAAAGAGCTCTCTCTCCCTGTTTTGAACTCAGGCAGGCCATGGTTGGGATGTGAAGAGTGTTGATTGGCACCCTACAAAATCTCTACTAGTCTCAGGTATACTCTCACCTTCTTTTTATGAATTTATCACAGTTTTGTTTACTTTCATTGCAAGACCTAATGCTATTCAATGTCATTTTATAGGTGGGAAGGACAACCTTGTAAAACTCTGGGATGCTAAAAGTGAGAGAGAGCTTTGCTCATTGTGAGTATAAAACTTTCTTGATGATTGAACTCATTTTTTTATTATAGAATGTTCTGGCTCTGTTTTATGAAAGGTTTAGACTGAAGTACCCTGCATGGATACTTTTAACAGTCTATCGGACCTTGATCATATATTCTTTTTATTTGAAGAATTTAGTGTGCAACTGTGCATGTCTTGGCATTGTTACGTGGGGTGTTAGTCAGGCTTTGAGTATGCCTTTGATAATGGCCTAAGAACACAGTGGGTGCTTTTGCCAAAAGCAACTTAATAGTCACTCCAAACAGACCCTGTATCCTTCTAAGAACTGCTTGTGTTTTGCAGTCATGGCCACAAAAACACAGTGCTTTGTGTCAAATGGAATCAAAATGGTAACTGGGTGCTCACTGCTTCAAAGGATCAAATCATTAAGGTTGTAAAGTTATTCAAAATTTGAGAATTTTTTTTTTTCAAATTTTAGCCTATTTCTTTTTCTCGTCTTGTTTATCTTGTGCATTTTTTTTCCAGCTTTATGATATTAGAGCTATGAAGGAGCTTGAATCTTTCCGTGGGCACCGTAAAGATGTGACCAGTTAGTAACAGCTCTCACACGTTGAATGCTATATGCAGATTAAATTTTGTTTGGCTCTGCCAAAGAGACAATTCCTGTGCAATTTATTGCATTTTACTTGAGACCTAAATTTCACTTGTGCTGAAATGATTTGTGTTTTGACTCCTAACACTTTTACCTTTCTTCTGCTTATCTGAGATACTAATGTTCTGTGTTCTTTCCACACTTTCTAGCTTTGGCTTGGCATCCATTTCATGAGGAGTACTTTGTTAGTGGTAGTTTTGATGGGTCCATTTTCCATTGGCTTGTTGGGTAAGTTTCTCCTTCATGCCGAGCATTATCTCAACAACTAGATTGTTCCCTCATCTCTGGCGATTTCTTTATGCTCTGTCTTGGCATGAGGAATATTACATCTTTCATTCTGTTTTGCAATATGAGACATAATTTAAATGAAATGAATAGAGGGATCAGGGAGGGAAATATGAACTATCACTTTCAGTATTGAATTGCAGAGAAATTATAATTGAATGAAGTCATGAGATGACATTTTGGTGAATTGTTATGTGACTTTGTTTAGCTATCACATTTTATCAAAAGGAAAATGAAGAGAGCAAGAAACCTAGACCTTAAGATTTCTTATCTTTAAATGTATGTTTAACTACGTGTTTGAGAGGA
Source organism: Mallotus japonicus (assembly GCA_949634005.1). NCBI lineage: Eukaryota > Viridiplantae > Streptophyta > Magnoliopsida > Malpighiales > Euphorbiaceae > Mallotus > Mallotus japonicus. The sequence continues at coordinate 11,193 of CATIWK010211757.1, forward strand.
TAACTCACAGCAACCTTCTCATACTTAGTCCTGCAGTACTATGATTATGCTATTTGCAATTTATATTGACTGCTATAATTTGGCAATGCGGTTGTTTATATATACAGGCATGAAACTCCCCAGATTGAAGTTACCAATGCTCATGATAATAGTGTATGGGATCTTGCATGGCATCCTATTGGATATCTTCTTTGCAGGTAAAAACCATTTTCTTTATGGTCTAATTATTTACTTAGCCCATGAAAGTTCATTTTGTGTTTTACGTTCCTAAAATGACGTAGTTCTCCAAAAAATGAACCTAGCCAAGATGAGCTTTAGTTAGCTTATGCTTGGTTTGCAAGATTGAGCTGCTTAGGGGCCTAAACATGGTAAGCAGGCATGCTCAATGAGCTTAATATTGGGCCTGAGAATTTTTAGTAACTGTTTGATTGCACGCGGTTGTGCTTTTCCTGAATTTCTAATTGAGCTTCTGCCGTCTATTCACATATTTAACTTTCATAATATCTTGTGCAGTGGTAGCAATGATCATACAACAAAGTTTTGGTGCAGAAATAGGCCTGGAGACACTGCTCGTGAGAAATTTAACATGGGTCAGAACCAAGGTAGGACTTTTCAGGCCTGTGATTAAGCGCTTATTGATGCGTAGTAAAAAGTTAAATATATATTTTGGTAAATTTTCTATACACTAGGCTACAATATTTTTAGCAAAACTGTGCTTCATTTTGAAATTTAGCTTGTTTTGGTTTCTGGAACAGGTTATGGGGAGCAAAACCCTACTCTTGCTGGTCGCTTTCCTGGTAATTTCCCTGTACCTGAACCACCAACAACTCCTGGGCCATTTGCTCCTGGATTGACTCGAAATGAAGGAACCATTCCTGGTGTAGGAGCTGCTATGCCACTATCAATGCCATCTCTTGATGCATCAGCTCAGGGGGAGCAGAAACAGCCTCATCCGATTTCTATGCCTCTAGGAGCCCCTCCTCTCCCTCCTGGTCCACATCCATCCCTTCTTGCTGCCAATCAGCAGCAGGGATATCAACAAAATCCTCAGCAGATGCCGCAACAACACCAGCCACACCCTCAGCAAATGCCCCCTTTGCCCATGCCACCAAATATGCAGCAGCTTCAGCCTCCATCACATTTACCCCTGCTCCCTCATCCTCATCTTCCTCGCCCTCCACAAATGCCCCCACATGGTATGCCGGGAACTTTGTCTGGACCTTCATCAATGCCCGTAACACATCCATTACCAATGCCTGGTCCAATGGTATGATGTAGTCATTTATTTTATGGGATCTTTATTAAACTCAACTGTTGCTTTACTTTCACATGTGGGTCAATCAACATCTCTTGGATGTCTTATGTTTTGTTTCATGGCTTTTTAATCTAAAGTAGTAGATTTTAAAGGGCATTCTTTGTCAGTTTCCAATGCACGTGGTTTTGAAATGACATCTGAAAATGTAAATTGCTTTTCATTATTGATTGTTATGCTAGTTTTGAAAGGATTGATTGAAAATAGATTTGGATTAGTGGGGAAAATTTTTGAAGTTTTCTTGATTTATGCGTGCTTTTTGTTTTTAGGGAATGCAAGGTACAATGAATCAGATGGTCCCTCCAATGCCACAAGGTCATTTTATGGGCATGAATCAAATGCACTCAGGATCATTACCCACAAGTGCTGCCTCTCCAGGTGGGGGCTTTCCTAGCGGCCTGCCAAATATGCAAGGCCCATCAAATGCAACTGGGGCACAAATGTATCCACAAAGTGGTCCATTCAACCGGCCACAAGGGGGACAAATGCCAATGATGCCAGGGTTCAATCCTTACCAGGTAAAGTAGACGTTAATTTGCAGTTCCATCAGAAGTTACTTGTGAATTATTATAGTTGATAAGCTATGCTTCTAGCATGAGTGGTCTGAATGCATGAGTTCAGAATAATTAACATATACCATGGGTCATCAATGTGGAATTTGTGAAAAAATTGTTTACTTTTTGGCCATTGCTAAAGGTTTAAGAACATTGATTATACATTTAAGTGGTTTTGTAAAGTGGATGTAATATCAATAGTTTGAAACGATGTGAAAGTTTCAGAGAAACTAATAGGTCAATTTTTGCAGTCTGGTAATCAATCTGGTATGCCTCCACCACTGCCACCAGGCCCTCTGCCACATTCGCAGACACCTCAGTAGAACATTCTTTGTTGAGTCGCAGAGCATCAGATGCCTGGGAATGGGACTTACACTGGCGTACTTGTTCTGCTGATTTGTTTCTATGCTTAATACGTTAGGATAGGCTTTTGGCATTATCACTATGGTCACTGTATAGTTCAGCCAGTAAATGCTGTTTGATATTCGACAAGATAGCATTAGTTTACAATCTTGTGTGTCGGATTTTTTTTTTTTTTTTTTTTTTGGTGTATTCCGTTTGAAGATGATTGTTCTCTAGTTTGAGGCTTAGCCTTCATTTTTGTAACGAACTAACAAGAAAAAAAAAAGTTTCCTGCCATAACCAAAATACAGTAGAATACCAATAATAATTAGTGTAATCTTTAAACCAGTCAGTTCTGTGCCATGCAAATTATAGAATACAAATAATAATAGGATTTCCTATGAGCCTTGGTATAAGGCTTACCCCAAAATGGGGCAACAAAAGTTTTTCTCATGTCATAGTAGAAGTAAGCGGACAGAAAACTTTTGTCCTTTTGTACGTCTGCTCAAAAAACATCAAGTAATTGGGCTTGGAAATTCATTGAAGCCCAACAAAAACTATTTGAAAGCCCAATAAAAAAGTAACGGGGCTTGAAAGTTCATTAAAGCCCAACAAAAAATAGTGGAAACCCCAATTAAAAGAAAAGATAAATAAGCATACAAGTAATTGGGCTTGGAAGTTCATTGAAGCCCAACAAAAAACTATTGGAAAGCCCAATGAAAAAGATAAAACTAAATAAGCGTACAAGTAATTGGGCTTCGAAGTTCATTGAAGCCCAACAAAAACTATTCGAATGCCCAATAAAAGTAATTGGGCTTGGAAGTTCATTGAAGCCCAACAAAAAACTATTGGAAAGCCCAATAAAAAGATAAAAATAAATAGACATACAAGTAATTGGGCTTGGAAGTTCAATGAAGCGCGACAAAAGATTATTCGAAAGCCCAATAAAAAAGTAATTGGGCTTGGAAGTTCATTGAAGCCCAACAAAAGACAATTCGAAAGCCCAATAAAAAAGTAATTGGGCTTGGAAGTTCATTTAAGCACAACAAAAGACAATTCGAAAGCCCAATAAAAAAGTAATTGGGCTTGGAAGTTCATTTAAGCCCAACAAAAACTATTCGAAAGCCCAATAAAAAAGTAATTGGGCTTGGAAGTTCATTGAAGCCCAATAAAAAGATAAAAAATGAATAAATAAAATTCCGTCTTTTCTCCAAACTGGCAAAAACCAAGAAAACAATGGGGGAAGGAGAAGAAGATCCGTATACGAATCACAAGCTATGCGGTTTTCTCTGTACAGTTCTTTCCCTCCCTCCCTCACACTCCGATCATTCCCTCTCCCTCCTCTCTCCCTGCCACGTGTTCTCCGACGCTGCCGGACTTGTTTTCAAATCCGAAAATGGCGTCGTTCTCTCTCCACTCCCTCCCCATTCCTCTTCTACTGCTTTGACTTCGTCGCCATTGCTGAAGAATGAACACGGCGACGTTTCGTCGTCTTCTTCTCCTGCTGCTGCTTCTTCGTCTTCTTCGAGGATGAGGAAGAGGAGGTGGTATAAGAATAAGAGAGGGATTGGAATGGTGAATGGGAGCTTGAGTGTGGTTAACCAAATTCACGCGCTGGTTGTTAATAAATGCATTAAAGTGATCGCTCGTGTTTTGAGAGTTGAAGCAGATAATAATAATGATGAAGCAGCAACGGCAGCGAGAGCTGTTGTGCTTGTTGATGTGTATTTGCCTATTGAATTATGGACTGGTTGGCAGTTTCCTAAATCTGGATCAACTGCTGCTGCTCTTTTTAGGCACTTGAGGTACAGTTTATATGTCTTCTTATTTGCGCCCTTTTTCTTTTTTTCTAAATTGAAAGAGTTGAATTTTACCAATTATGAGCTTTCTAGACATGGAAATTGACTTTATACATTTGAATGAAATTGTTGTATTACATGAAGATTTCATTTTTAAATGCTAATTTTACCAAATTTTTGGACAGTTGCATACATATATATACGGAAATGGGCAATGTATCCCTTTGTTTCTGAAGTTTGTTAGTTTAGCAATTGCCTAACTTTCTAACACGGTTCAAGTCTGCAGTTATGATTGGGGAAAGAGAAGATTAATGCTTGTTGATGGAGGAGAATATTGTAAAAAAGATAGCATTTGGGATCTCAACGATTGTCATGTTATTGGGTGCCAGTTGAATTGTAGTGCCCCTGATTCTCCAAAGAAACGCCGTTTCGAACTTCATGAAATTTTTAAGAGTTTGCCAAGTGTCATAAGTAAGGAAAAGTTCTATTCTTCAAGAGTGAAACCAGGAGATGACTCTTATGAGTCTGGCATTTGGGATCTGACAGATGATATTTTGATAAATATTCTAAATTTACTTGGTCCTGTGGACCTTGTTAGGATTGCAGCAACATGTCACCATTTGAGATCCTTGGCTGTATCAATAATGCCATGTATGAAACTTAAGTTATATCCTCATCAGGAGGCAGCTGTTGAGTGGATGTTACAGCGTGAGCGAAATGCTCACCTTTTGCAGCATCCTCTATACATGAATTTTTCAACAGAAGATGGGTTTAGATTCTATATAAATTCTGTTTCTGGTGAAGTCATTACTGAGGTTGCTCCTACTGTCAGAGATTTTCGTGGGGGAATGTTCTGTGATGAACCTGGCTTAGGAAAGACTATAACTGCTCTATCTCTTATTTTGAAGACACAGGGAACAATTGCCGATGCACCAGATGGAGTTCAAATAACCTGGTGTACATATAATGGTGAACAGAGATGTGGCTATTATGAGCTTAGTGGTGATGAAGTCACTTGCAATAATACAGTTTTGGGGAAAAGAGCTATGTGCCAGAGTGCTCGTAGGGGACAATTGATAACTCCAATGGATGATGCAAGTCCATCATCACCTAAAAGGGCAAGGTTGAAGGATTCAGATGAGCAAGTTGTCCAGTTTAATGAATCTTGTCCCAGTAAAGAATTGAAATCACCATCAATTCCATGCTCAGAGCCAGTTCTGTGTGTAGCTCGATTTACTAGGAGCTTGAGTCGTATCAAGAAAAATCTTCTCCATGCATATGATGATGAACTTGGCTTTGGTAGCAAAAAGAAGGTTGGAGAAAATTCCCTGATGTACGCTTCTTGGGAACAGCAAATGAATATGTCTGGAGAGGTCACTGCAGATTATCCAGTATATAATGAAACTTGGGTTCAATGTGATGCTTGTCGAAAGTGGAGGAGGCTTACTGATGGTGTACCCGATGATACTGTTGCATGGTTTTGTAGCATGAACTCTGACCCTGCACGTAAGAGATGCAAAGATCCAGAAGAAGCTTGGGATGGTTGTGAATCTATAACATATCTACCAGGATTTTACCCTAAAGGAACATCTGGGGGAAAGGAGCAAAACGTTTCATTTTTCATCAGTGTGCTTAAGGAACACTATTCACTGATAAATTCTAAAATAAAGAAAGCCTTAACTTGGCTAGCAACACTTTCTTCGGAAAGACTTTCTCTAATGGAAACAATTGGTTTGACAAGTCCTGTCTTAGGCACTTGTTCTGCATCTGGTGCTGGTGGCATGCATGTCTTCAATAAAATATTTCAAGCATTTGGTCTTGTAAGGAGAGTAGAAAAAGGTGTGACTAGATGGTATTATCCACGGAATCTTGAGAACTTGGCGTTTGATGCTGATGCTCTTAGAATTGCTCTTTGCAATCCTTTAAATTCTGTTAGGTTATATTTGTCAAGAGCTACTTTAATTGTTGTTCCAGCAAATCTGGTTGACCATTGGAAAACGCAAATCCAAAAGCACATCAAACTTGGTCAGTTACGGGTCTGCATCTGGACTGATCATAAAAAGCCTTCTGCTCACAGTATGGCATGGGATTTTGATGTTGTTATCACTACCTTTAATCGTTTAAGTGCAGAGTGGGGACCCAGTAAAAAAAGTCCTCTGATGCAGGTGCATTGGCTTAGAGTCATGTTAGATGAGGGTCACACTCTTGGTTCAAGTCTTAACTTGACAAATAAATTACAAATGGCTATTTCATTGACAGCATCAAGTCGCTGGTTGCTAACAGGAACCCCAACACCTAATACCCCCAGCAGTCAGCTGTCACATCTTCAGCCAATGCTTAAGTTCCTGCATGAAGAAGCTTATGGACAGAATCAAAGGTCCTGGGAAGCTGGAATTCTTAGACCATTTGAGGCAGAGATGGAAGAAGGTCGTTCGCGTTTGTTGCAGTTGCTCAATAGGTGCTTGATTAGTGCTAGAAAGAAAGATTTGAAAACTATTCCTCCATGTATCAAGAAGGTGACATTGCTGAATTTCACTGTTGATCATGCAAAAAGTTATAATGAATTGGTAGTTACTGTAAGACGGAATATACTAATGGCTGACTGGAATGATCCTTCTCATGTTGAAAGTTTACTTAACCGAAAGCAGTGGAAGTTTCGAAGTGCTACAATTAGAAATGTCAGGCTATCTTGTTGTGTTGCTGGGCATATTAAAGTGACTGATGCGGGTGAAGATATTCAGGAAACGATGGATGATTTAATTGAGAAGGGTCTGGATCCTGTTTCAGAGGAGTATGCCTTAATTAAGTATTATCTACAGTTTGGCGGTAACTGTCTAAGGTAATCTTGGCTTTCAAAGTTTCTCTGTGTCTGTATTCTTAATTGTAGCACAAAATATTCTAAATTTAGTTCACATATTGATTTTGTTTTCCCTTTTGGTGCATTTTGGGTCAGATGCAAGGAATGGTGCCGTCTTCCTGTTGTCACACCATGTAGGCATCTTTTATGCCTTGATTGTGTTGCCTTGGATAGTGAAAAGTGTACTTTGCCTGGCTGTGGTAATTTATATGAGATGCAAACTCCTGACAATTTAACGCGGCCAGAAAATCCTAAGCCAAAGTGGCCTGTCCCTAAAGATCTTATTGAGTTGCAACCATCATATAAACAGGCAGGCTTCACTCTAAGTTGAAATGATGCCCTTTGTTTCCTATCACCATAAATGGCATATGTGAACACATATTTTTGGCTTTTCAACAGGATGACTGGGATCCTGATTGGCAGTCAACATCGAGCAGTAAAGTTTCTTATCTTGTACAGAGGATGAAAGCATTGCAGGAGACTAATAGTGAGAGCAGTCTCTGTGACAAGGAAAGCGATGCCAAGAACATCAAGGAGCAACTTTGTGTATCTCAGATGGGTGATTCTAGCTATCTGTTGCAGGACTGCTTTAGGCAGAGTTCTGAGTCTTACAAGAAAACTCCAGAGAAAGTTCTGATATTTTCTCAATTTCTTGAGCATATTCATGTGATTGAACAGCAGGTAGCTATTAATTATATTTGTAACAAGACACGGGCTTATCTGATTTCCTTGTACAACAGATATAATTTCTGAGCTTTTTTCCCCCTGGGCAGTTAACATTTGCTGGTATCAAATTTGCTGGACTCTATAGTCCCATGCACTCGTGCAATAAGGTATTTTCATTTTTTATACCTGCATTAAATGCATTTTTTACCTATTAGAATTTTGTCCAATGTGTTCTTTTCATTCATCCAGATGAAGTCGCTGGCTATGTTCCAGCATGATGCAACTTGTATGGCTCTTTTAATGGATGGAAGTGCTGCACTGGGTCTTGACTTGAGCTTCGTAACACATGTATTCTTGATGGAGCCAATCTGGGATAGAAGGTAATGCTTTTTGGCAGTTTAGATTCGCTCTCTCTCCATATATTTTCTATCCCCATTCTTACTTTCCCTTCCTGCTCATTCTTTTTCACTATTTGCTCAGTTAAATCCCATCTAGTGTTCTAGAGCAAATTAAGGATTTCCATGGAACAGTATAATTGTACATTCTGATAGTGTCATTTCCTCCTATTGCTCGTTTCTTTTACGTCTTATACATTGAAATATTATCAGCATGGAGGAACAAGTAATCAGTCGTGCTCATCGAATGGGTGCTACGCGTCCAATTCAAGTGGAGACTTTAGCAATGCGGGGTACAATTGAAGAGCAAATGTTGGAATTCCTACAGGTATGCCCTTTCTGAACACTGCTATATTCAGAGTAGAGAAAGTGATCACTCTGCCCTTCTCTAATTGGTCAAATTCATTTTTGCGTGCTTTCTAGGATGCTGATGAATGTAGGAGATTGTTGAAAGAAGAGTCTAGAAGACCTGCACATGAAGGGGCCAGGCCTCGTCGATCATTGCATGATTTTGCTGAGCGCAACTATTTGGCCCGGATCAGCTTTGTTCATACAAATCCTGGAGCATAAAAGGTACAAGCAGGTTTTATTTCTCTCCCACCCCCTCCCTATCTTACACTGTTTATGGCAATTCTCAGGGACTTTCATCATGTGCTTCTTGCAGTTCTTATGATGTTGATCCTGGCTGATTGATGCCGATCAAATTCAAGTGAACTATTTGATGTCAATTGTTTAGAGGTAGATTATTTTTGGATTAATTGATTCCTAGTGTGTAATGATGAATCTTCACATTACATACCACAACTATACTTTTTTACGGAGGATCTTTTCTAACCAAAGCTCCCGCTCTATTAGCAAGTCATGTACAGAAAATGACCCACGTTAATGGAATCAAGAAGCATGAAGTTGTAATGCTGATAACTATTTTTATGTACGGAAAATGAAACGAAATTTCATCCTTTCAATGCTGTCAGTGTGCATCAATCTAATTGTTTTTGTTTTTGCCAAGGCAAAATAGTAGTGTTTCATCATTTGCTGACCTTAGTAGTATTGGATTGGACTATCTGAATTCTTAAGGACACCGCAAAGATTGGTAATTCGAGGAATGAATGATACAAAAAAACAGAATGCTAATGGTATATTTTGCAACCAAAAAATTTGATGAACAAAAGAACAAATAATTTTTCACTTATATTCATTGATGACAATATATTTAGCATTAATTAGTTTGAACTAGACTCATTGGGCTAACTTAAAAAAAAAAAAATGCTCAGCTCAAGCTCAATTATAGGTCAGCTCGTTCATTTTCAACATGAAGACACCCAAACGGATCAGATCTAAACCCAATGTAATGCATATAATACCAAACATCTCGATGGGCAGTAAAAAAGGTTGTTCAATTTGGAACAGAGTAAAAGCAACCGGTATTTCAATGAGAAAAACAGTGCATCCCAATTTCTGTTGTACCAAAAGCAGAGTTTTAGGATTCAGAACTCCAAATGTACGCTTCATAGTTGTACATGCTACTGCTCAAATTCATGGTTTTCCACAACTGATAGGTGGCAATGACTGAGACGAGGTGGGGGAAAAAAGAATGCTCAAGTGCCAAGCAGCCACCCAATCTTGTACAGTATATCATCCTTATGAATATACAAAGGCAGCTCTGTTCTAAATTCAAAGCCAGCAAAAACCTACTTACAAAGAATTTACATAAGCTCTCCCTACTTTCAAGCTTCCCCTTGTAAAAATTATGGGAATGTACGAAAACATGAATAGATTTACTATGAAAAACCTTTTAAGAGAGAAAAGCGAGATTGAGGGAGAACAAAAAAAAATTAAAGAAATTAGCAGCACCCTTGCCCTCTACAATCAAAATTGGCTTCCTCAATCATTAAAACGGAAATTTAAAACCAATTTCTGATACTCCAAAGAATAGAATTTGCAAGTGCCAATCATACTCGTTTCTTGATTCATGGGAGTTCAATGAGCTAAACCTTCCCTCCCTACACCAACAATAGATTTATCAACCATGGGGACATTGTACTGTTGATAAACTCTTGCTCTGTTTGCTGCCCACCATTGTTCTGCTTGTTTCTCACTGAATCGCTTTCGACTGCAAAAAGAGAGATCTTTAAGTATAGGAATGGAGAGCTAAGAGTTAAGAGCCTTTGATGGGGGCTTACAGCTCTACTTTTGAATTTGGGGGCTTACAGCTCTACTTTTGACTTTGCTGGGGGTAGGGGAGTGGTATGGGAGCTAAGAGCCTCAAGACAAACACTTTGTTTTATTATATTCATGGTACAAAAATGCAGTACAGACCTTCTGGACAAAGCCTTTAAGGTTCGAAGAATAAACATTAACCCCGTGTTTGGAAAGTCTAAAAATTCAAAAATTGAATTCAGTAGAATTCTATCTAGTCAATCTCACATTTGAAAAGTGCATGTTTTTAAGAATTTAATTCCTTCAACTCAAAAAAACAAAATAAGGAATCCTGAAAGAAAAGAATTCTTACGAAATCATCTATCACGCAGGAATTCAATATCTATTCAAAATAATGCCTTAGGGAAAGATAATGAAAACTTGTAATGCCTCATGACATACCTGAAACGGACACGCTTGAGATCTTTGGCTCCTCCAGGCAAGGAAATAAGGGTAATGTATACACCCGGTTCATCTTGCTCAACCCATTCATCCCCATGAGCAGGTTCAACTTTCGCTGTCCTGTTTCTACTCTTAGTTGTTGCTTCCAAATGAGCTACCTCAGGGTGATTTAAAGTTTGACTGCTAGCAGCGTTGGAGACATTAGAAAACACCAGGCTGTTTGATCCATTTGAATCTGATTCATGGTAAGTTGTGGGACTGCTCAGTTGCTCATTGGCTGCAGAAGAAACTTCCCTTGGTGGAGTGGCACTAGAAAAGTAAAAGGCAGGCGAACTGCTGTTTCTTGCTGCTCCAACAGGCAACCTTTCAGCCATGTCCTTCAACTACAAGAAATAAATTAGCAAGGCATAAATTTAGAATGATGACTGAATTCTTAACAATCATAGACTCTTGCAAACTGAAAAATCTACAACGTTTTATAATGACGTAAATAATAGATATCACATTGATTAACATCTCAACTCTCGAGGGCACTTCACACTTCTGAGGAAAACCCAGGAAACCCATAATTATTTACTTCTACAATTTTATTTATTGTATCTGGATGAGACTGATTACAACCTAAAACAAGTATACATTATGTGCATGACAAGACAGTTAAGACAATAAAACAGCACAACAAAAGCATAACCCTCAACATTACAGAGATGGTGCTCTACATTTTGTACCATTAATTAATAATGTACTTCCCTCTGATACCGATCAACATTTGATTGGACATGTCAAGTTCTGCCACTAGACTATCTTGTTGCAAACTGAAAAATCTAGCATATCTGTTTCTAGGTTTAGGCTCTGAAAGTTAACTATTATGTCCACAGAGGCTATTTCCATGCTGAGTACAAACTTCATCTTTTAACTTACTTGAGCAGTAAGTGACTTGATCACTTCCTTTGCTGCTTTGCATTTTGCAGTCTCCTCGTCCGCCACTGCAATAGCTTCCTTCAATTGTTTTGTTGTTCTTTCAAGCTCGAGTTCTTGAAGCTGAGCTTTGCGAGTTAGTTCTTCAACCTACATTATACAGCCAGTGAACCATAATATACAAATAGCAACCCATGCAGAACACTTTACCATAACTGTCTTGTAATGCATATTCACATAAATTTTAATGCATATTCCCACTAACACAGTAAGAATGTGATTGCAACATGTGTTCCATGCAAATTATAATTGGTGCTGCAGCAAGGTCAATACTCCATAAGAAAACCTAACGGTAGTAGTGTGTTAAATTGAATATCAGAGCATGCACAATTCATATCACTGCATCATCACACCTCTATCTGTTTATGAAAAAAAGCATCACCCCTCTATCCATCACAACCAAGAGAAGTCATTGCTTTTAAGCCTGGGTCATATTGTGGTAAATGCCATAGTTAGACAACTTTGCTTTAAGAATCATGGCTACCCAGCAAGGCAACAACGAAAGAAAATAACAAAAAATGAAAAAAAAAAAAAAGTATAAGCATAGCTGAAATCTAACAATGATGAACAAAAGCAATGGACAGCAACACAACCATGATAGCCAATACATTTTAGTACCATAAGCAATAATTGCCACAAACTACCATACAGATCCGACTGTCAATCTTTGATAACCATGTCAATTGAAGGAAAAGATGCATGCACAGCTATTGCAAACTTAGTTAACATGCATGTAGGCACAATCATAAATATTACAGCTAAAAATGACATTAAAATTTCTAAAAGTTATTGAATTAATAAACAATAGGCAAATACCTGAGATCTTAATTTAACAACTTCTTCACTAAGACTATCATTTAACTTTTTAGTGTCATCCACGACAATTCTTGGCAATGCATGCACAGAAAGAATTGGGGTTGGCGTGGTTGCACGAGGTGGACTAGATCGTCTTGAAGTTGGTGATGTTGCTCGAGACATAATTCTTGACCCTGGAAGAGAAGCTGAGAAAAATTTCTTGGATGATCCAAAAGACTTAGAGCTATTAAATGCATTTCGCTGAGAAGAATCATTCGTTGAGAACGAAACCTGAGAACCATTCAAACTTAACTTCCTGTTTCTTTTTAAAGATTCACTTTCTGCATCTTTAGATGATTCTATGGAATTATTCCTTCCAAGTTGGATACGGGATCTTGTATTGGGATAGTCATTGTTTTCGACTTCAATCAGTCGCTGATTTATACTTCCTCTTCTACTGAGGGCAGAATGAGTTGAAGAGTCTGTTTCAGCAGCTCTCCTAAGTTTTCCATAACATTGATCACAAACACGATAAGGTTTGTTGGGATTTGGTGCCATTGAAGCCCTCAGAGACTTTTTACTGCTACAAGAATGGCAAAAAACAACTCCACAATTGTAACAATTATGCCGTTTCCTTTTGAAATTAAATGGAAGACGGCAGCCAGAACACATGGATTGATCAATACCAGATACCCACTTGTGAAGACAGATAGCTGCAGTAAAACTAGTGCCACAAATAATACTTTTAACCTGTTTGTCCTTCAAAGCTTCAACAATTGTTGGTGAATTTCTATCATCCATATCGCCATGACCTAATCTTCCATTTGCACCTTTTCCCCACGTGTAAACTTCAGTTTTTGAAGTTAAAACTGCTACATGATAAGCACCACAATCAAGTTCTTCAACAAAATTTTTACTAAGCTTCCCCTCAACAAGAACAGGCAGCTTGCCATCAGCTTGAGGATTCCCAAGTTGACCATATACAGGGCTTCCCATAGTGTAAACATGGCCTGTAGTGGTCAATGCAACAGTCATGCTATGCCCACAGGCAACTTGACAGAAGTTGGGTTCAACTAGAGCTGCAACACAAGTAGGAACCAATCTAGGTTCTTTATCACCATGCCCGAGACGACCTTTATCTCCATCTCCCCATGTAAATAGCTTTCCAGAAGAACAATTGCTGGAGCTTGAGGACCCAACCATGACTTCAACAACTGCAGCAGTGTGCCAAACACCACAGGCTGCTCGCACAGTGCGAAGGCCTTTGAGGGACTCCACTTCCCTGGGTGTGGATACACTTCTGCGGTCTTCATGACCTAAGACACCAAATGTCCCATCCCCAAAAGTAAACAGTTGCCCAGAAGAGGTTACAACAGCTGTGTGCCATGGTCCACATGAGACTGATGAAACATGTATTCCTTCTAGAGGTCCATTTAACTTTTTTGGAACCCAGTTACTAGCTTCACTTCTATATCCAAGGAGCCCACAACTGTGAGAACTACCACCCCATGTGTATAAATCACCAGAAAGTGTCACTGCACAAGAATGGTATTCCCCACATGCCACAAGCTCAACATTGATATTTTTGAGGCCATCCACAAGCTTAGGATGCAAGACATCACAGTCAACACCATGTCCAAGTCTGCCTCCGAGTTCCTCTCCCCAAGAGAAAACCTCCCCCTGCTTTGTTACCAAAGCAGCATGTCGGCGGCCACAAGCTACGGTCTGAACATCCAACAAGACTGCAGATTCCAAGGCTTTAGGTACAACAGAATCAGTTTTAACACCAGATCCTCCAACTCCATGCACTCCCCCACCAAGAATACCATCGCCAGTGCCTTCTCCCCAAATGTAAACATCCCCTAATGCATCACTGTCATCATGACCTGAGCCTTGACTTGATGAGCTAACAGCACTTGATAAACTAACTCTAAAAGCATCAACACTCATACCCTTTAAACGCCCATTTATTGCATCTGATCCAGCTGATGACATGGAATGAACTGAGCCACAAGCAGATTCAGGAGGATATATAACCTTAGGAGCCACAGCATATAATTCCACATCAGATAACACCTTTTCTAAACCAGCTTTCGGAGGACTTCCATATGGAGTACGAAGACGTAGGGGATCTATGTCATCCTACATCAGTAGAAAAGAAATATCCTATTCAATACACATAACAATGCAATGTAATAACAGATAATGGAACAAAGAAGAACACCTTCTGTGAGCTGTCACCACTGCCAAATGCAGAGCTCAAAGGAGAACTTCTTTGGGTATGCACTCTAGGACTAGTTGCTTCAGATGAAATTCCATCACTTCTAGATTCTCCTCTCCCTTTCTTATGATGGTTACGTAATATTAATGCTTTTAGACCAGTAATCCAGACTTCAGCTTCATCTTTGTCTTTGCAAATCTGGTTTTAAAAAAATTGATTGATAAATGATAAAAATTTGCCAGATGATAAAAGTCACCATATGTAATTTCAAAATTTTGATAAGAAATTGTAATAATTTGACTGTGAATAAAAGATTTCAAACACAGGATAATATTGGAGAAAAGAGAGGGAAAAACATAGCCATTATATGCTTACCAGATCCAAGGACCTATCACTATATATTAGAGAAAATGACTGGTATTCTTTCTCAGGCCGTGGATATCTCTGGAATATTGGCTGCAGTAAGCAAAGAAACAATGACATCAGAGATAGATAAAAATTAATCACAGCTGCACAACTCAAAGGAAATTTCACAGAACGAGAATGATAGGAGGTCACATTGACTGGTACTAGGTGTCAGTTTACCAACACCACAGATTTCTACAAAGTCATAAGACTATGTACCGGGGTTGACAGCGTGGACATCTTGCCTGTCATACAGATTGTATTTGATTGGTCTGATGCCATAAACAAGAATGTAAAAATATCTACCACTGAAGTGTCATTTACAAGCCATGCTCTAATTTTATACGAAACATAGCCAATTGTTTATCAATACAAATCAAATAAACTTCCCATAGCCAGTTGAATGGAACACACTTTATCAAAGTAAAACTTTAAATTGCAACTGCATTCAATGAAATAATAATTAAGGCAATTTGTAATTGTCTTTTCCAAAAGCACATTAAAAATGGACCAATTCATTCATGCACACCTCTATTGTATCAAATGCAAAGTACAGGAGCTATATGTGAAGCTCAATCATATGAAAACTCAAGCCATTTACACAGCTAAATGCCTAATGCTTTTGATAAGCAACAATCTTAAACTGCCAATTGACATGTATGATACAACTTAAAGCACATGCAGCATAGTTTCCAAAAGAAATAGAAATACAAGGCCCTGTGATCTACAATCAGCATTGTTACAGCAGTATGCAGCATGTATTAGCTGATGGCAAACTCAACATAAATAAGCTTACAGTGCGCTGCCCAGATATAATCCTGGAGACATGACTCAGTTTAAGATGCTTCTCCTCTTTTCCCGACAGCCAAATTAGAGCTGACTCATCCTGAAAGAAGCAAAAGATAAGACAATGCAAAAAATTAAAAATCTAATACTGGTAAATCATGCTTTTGATAACCCTCCCCCCACCGCGAGAAAAAGATTAAGACTCAATACATTTTAAATATAGCTCATCCATGTAAGAAACAAAAGCCCATGCAAACAAAATGACACCTTAGACTACAAGATGCACGATTTAGAAAAAATATATATGGTGAAGGACTTGTCATAAATAGATCTGGGTGCAACATTAAGAGCTGCTGCAAAAACATGCATCCATAAATGATGAAACATCAGTGGAAAGTCCAATGATCCTGCTATCTATTGATTAGAAATATAGTACATAAGATGGAGGTGCAACAATCTTAATGGCATCAACTCCCAAATCCACATCCCCAATCCTAACAGACAACAATGCAGAAGCACCAAGCGTGGGTACCATTTACCAAGCATTCCTCCAGATATATGTTGCAACC
>CATIWK010211880.1:0-31569 GCA_949634005.1 Mallotus japonicus
CTTCCATGATGATTGCGAGGAGGAAATATATAGGATTGTAGGCGGTAGGGTTTAGTGCGCGTCCAAGTGTTGGCAACTACAGCACTGTGTCGGGCCTTCGGCCCGCGTGAGAAATACGAAATAGGTCCAAGCCTACTCGGAGATGGAGTCGCCACCCGGATGAAAACCGGGACACTTATACGGCAACTGGATTCCACGGAGGTTTCCAGAAGCCGTCATCAGAGAATGAGTTCGAAAACTGGGTATGGACGTTTGAATGTCCACCCGATCTTGCGATCGGTCTCCGTTTGTGTTCGTGATTTATTATCTTTTGATTATTCAATTGTTCCTTTTATTTACATGCGAGTTTGGATTGCCTTCATTTAATGATTCAATTTTATATTAAGTTCAAGTTTGCACATTATTCGTATTCATGCATATTAATCCCGTTGCTCACAAAAGTAAACTCAATATACAATCATGCATTCCAAATAAATGGGAGAGGGATTAAGGATTACATCATTTGGAATAAACAATTAACTAATTAAACCCTTCGAAAACTACTTAATGCGAATATACACACTTAGTGATTCACAAATCACTCTTACGAATTTCTGCAAGACAAATGTTCATCTTTTCCCACAAACCGGGAACTCGATTGGTTAGCTCACAAGCTATAAACACAAGTAAGGATTCAAATTACACCAAAACATGTACACAAAACACATGATGAACATAATACTTCTATTCATATAACACAAGGAATTAATGAAAACATGCATAAACACGTACGTATATTAACATAGAAAGAAAATTAACACATGCAAAGTCTACACAAAACACATAGTAACACTAAACATGCGAATAGGCGTGCAAGGACCATGTAGGAGACGAAACAGGGCATCTATCGCCCTGTTCAAGCGGCGATCGCCACTTGGCTCCCTGGTCAAGTGGCGATTGCCTGGTGGCAAGAGGCGGTCGCCTCCTCAACAGGGTGAACCAGGCTCTACTGCACACCAAGCTTACTTCTACACTAAGAAAACATACATGCATTCGTCTGAAACTCTAAACTACTCTAAAAACTCGATAAATCACATCATAAACATGTTATTTCACATAGGAATTACATTCAAATCATGTGATAGCAAATGTTTCAAGAAATGAATCAAGTAAACACTTAATGCTTTGATGCTTAAAGAACAAGTGAAGAAATTTACTAAAGTGAAGCTTTTCTCAAAATGATTGCCCCTCAGAGACTGAATGAGCTTGATCTTAGCTCTGATGCAAGAGAATCCTCCTTCTTCCTTGAGAAATCCACTCCTAGCTTAGACTCTCTCCTCTTTTTCAAAGCAAACCACTCCTTCTTCCTTCTCAAAGCTCTCCTCTCTATTCTCTTCTTCTGGTTCGTCCTCCTTCTCCCTAGAAAGCTCTCTTCTCTCTTTTTTCAGTCTAACTCTTCTCTCCAGGTTCAAGTGTCCAATCCCCCTTCTCTCTTCCCTCTCTTCTCCTTTTAAGCTTCTCACCTAACCATCTAATCACCATGCTCTCCCTCCCCTCAAAGCCCTCTCAAATCCATTCGTTTTCTTCTCAAAAGGTGGTATTTTGCGTGCTGGGGCAGAGAGTTGGGCGTGGGGGACCCACTCTTCTCTCCATTAAATGCTGCATTTAATGTAGCATTCAAGTGGTGGCCCAAGAGGCGACCGCCTCTTCGAGGCGACCGCCTCTTCAAGGCGGCGATCGCCTCCTCCAAGCCCGGGCCGGTTTGATGGTTTGGGCTTGGGCTTGGCGGGCCAGACTCTTCTAAGTGGATTCTCAAGGGATTTAAGCTCTCTCTCTTGCATCCAAACCTCTTTCTCATCATCGGGCTTGTTGCGGGCCAGCTAAACCGAGCAACCACAGTCCGTCCCCTATTACGGGCCGATCGGATCAGGTGTCTACAAGGATTATGTTTGTTGTGCAGGTTACGTTTTGGGGCATTTATGAAAAAACCCATTGAAAAAATCGGTAAGCATGGATGAAAAAAATTGCAATTTAAGATCTCCGAAACAAAATTTTAAAAAGGGAAAGTACAAAAAAGTACATTGTGGCTTAGTGCTTTTAGCATGATGAGTCTTATAGTTTTTTTTTTTTTCACTTAGGTGATCTGTGGTATATCACTGTTAGCACTTTAATGACATTTTGTAATACCGTTAAGTAATCCTATATGGTAAATAACGTGACACCACGTGGCAAATGTCGTGTGCAAAGGGTGATATGGCACACGTGGCAGATGACGTGTGCGACGGGATGATGTGGCATACACGCGGCAGATGCACATCATCTGCCATATAGGATTAATTAATGACATTACTAATTTGTCATTGATGTGCTAACGATGATGTACCACAAGTCACCTAAGTGCAAAAAAGAAAAATCACATGGTATTTTTTTGTACATATATTAATTGAACATAATTAATCAAAATTCAGTGGATTTTGTACACTAATGAGTATAGTATATCGAACTCTATTGATAAAAAAAAAAATAGTAATGACAACATGATGTTTAAATCAAATGATTTAGACTAAGTTCTTGAGACCTTATAAATAGCTTCAATTAATTAGTTAAAATTGAAATTTTCATTTCTTTATTTGCCTTGCAAATGAGGCTTAGTTTGAGGTCCTTGAAACTTCATTAATTGAACTAATTAACTATAACTCTTCGAAAGGTCTTAAGACCTCAGCATAAACTATTTGATTTAAATGTCATTGGCAGTCACTGCTACTTCTTTTAATCAATAAAGTTTGATGCAATTATACTCAATAAAGTTGGATGCAACTATACTCAATATTAATTTGAAAAATATTGTAATGATTAATATTAAATTGATTTAGATTTATATGATGACCGATGACATGAATTAAATTCACTTTTGTTATAATTTTTGGACTAATAAACAAATGGGCCCTTCAACTTGTGACACTGGATCAAATAGATCCAATTTAAACTTTTTCAATAAATAGGACCAATAGCCAAATATATCCAAAATTTTGTCAAATCAAATGCGTACAATACACCTTTTCAAAAAACAGAAAGTGAGATAGATATTTTATTAATGGGATAACAACATTGTTAGTCTTATAAATTGTATTGTTTTTTCAATTAAGTCCTATAAGAAATTTTTTTACAATCAAGTTCTATAAGTTTTTTAAAAAAGCTTTCTGTTAGTTTTATTCGTTAGTTAAAGTAATTTTCTGTTAGTTAACTCTCAAAATCAAACTTTTTTTTTTTTACATTTCAATCCTCAAATTATCAAAATGTCATTTTTGATATTTTAAATAAAAATTTTATTTATTTATTTATTTATAACTTATTCTATTATTTAACTTTTATAATAACTATATAACTCACTAAAATAACTTCAAGAAAATTTTAAATTAAAAAAATAAATTTTCTTAAATTATTATTTTATTAACAATGATAAATAAAATTAATTAAATATTTTTATTATTTTAAAAATATAAATTTTAATTAATATATCTTAAATGAATAACTTTTTTTTTATACTTAGATATACTCAATTAGTTTTGTCAATGTTATTATTTATATTATATTTTAAATAAATTTTAAAATCAATTGTATCTTAATTAGACAATTTTAAGAAATATTTCTTTAAATTAGACTGTTTACAAAAAAATTGAAGAATAACATATTTTTATTAATAGTTTTATTTATTATTATAGAATATAATTAATGTAAGGTAGAATAGAAAATTTTGTTATATTTTATCTTAAATTAATTATTTTTATTATCACAATTCACATTTTTACAATTTTATTTGTCTATTGAATAATAATAATAATAATAATAGTTTGTTTATAATTTATTTATTATATTTTAAACACAAACATATTATTTCTTATTATAAATTATTATACATATGTTATTTAACTTATATTACTTGATAACATAATGAAAATATATAATTAAATTTAATAATATTTTATTAATATTTATTTATTATTTATTATATTAATATTCGATACTTATTTGGTTTTTGGTTTGTTATGGTTCTCGGTTCAATTTGGTTCATTTTTTTTGTAAATATCCAATATTAAGTTCGATTCGGTGTGGTTTTAATATCATTCAATTTGAAATTTCGGTTTGATTCAGTATTTCTATCCCTTCCTCAACCCCAGTTTCCAGTTCATAATCTTTGCCAAAACATGATCAATAAGACTAATAAATGCAGGTAATAGCCTTGTTTTTGTTTAGCCATTTTCCTTAGTTTTCCTCCAATTGAGCAATCATTGGATTTGCTTTGAGAGGATCTTAATCAGTAACCACATCCCAGACCTTGGGGCGTTAACTGGAACCTCATCTTCAGTGCCTATAATGTGTAAGGTCAACCAATTCATGTTGAACGGAGCTTTTATTGGCTTGGATTTGATTCATTTATTATTGAGTGGAGCATGAGCTAAATTCGTTATGTTAATATTAACAAGCTGCACATGAGTTTAAATTGAATATAAAAAAATTTTAAAAATATAAAATATAAATTAAAATTATTAGTTAGTAAATTAAAATTAAATTTACTGTAAAATTATAATGTGTTTGAAAAATTACAGTATATCTAATAAAAATTAATTACAAAAAAATTTTAACTAATAAAAATATTGTATAGGATTATGATTAGTTATGACAATAATTTTTAAAAAGTATTATGTACAAATATTTTAAAATAAAAAATATTAACATTAAAAATATTAAAGAGTGTTATACAATTGTTCAAATGGAAAATTTTATTAAGATAATTATTATATTATAACTTTGTCAAATTTGTAATATCATATTGTTGTATAGATAAAATAATATTTTATTATCTTTAAACATTTTATTAAATAAAAGTTTAATAAGAAACTGTTTATTTCAAGTAACTACAATCATAATTTAAAAAATCAAGCACATAATTTTCTGAAAGCAGTACTTATGTTATATAAACAAAATAGTACTTTTATCATTTATAGATTTTTTATTAAAATTTATTGAGGATAAATTTAAATTAAATTGATTAAATTTTTTTTTTTAAAATGGAAGAGAGACTAAGTATCAGATAATGGACAATGGCATCCTAGCTAGGCTAGCACCCCAAAGCCATCTACTTCATGTGCTACACACTCCTCAAATATTATTAAAAGAAGAAATATTGTCAATACAAAAATGAGGATAACAAGGTCCAAGAGACCCAAGGACAAAAGAACTAAGAAAATCTATAATTACAATAACCCATAGCATCATTTACCATGAGAGATTGGCATTCCACTGGATATGTTGGCCACCACGTTAAAGCAGACAATGAAAGACCAATAGTTGAAAGATGATCAGCCACCTGATTGCCTTCGTGGTAAATATAAGAGACATGAATCTGCATGGACCGAAGCAAGGAGAGACAGACCTCCCATTCTCGGCGCACAGTCCATGGAACAGCTGAGGAACGCTTCCGCAATAAATCTACCACAAGAGTTGAGTCACTCTCTATCCAAACAGGATATGAGGGATAAGAAGAACCTTTTTGACTGCAATTGTAACAGCAAGGATTTTAGCTTCGAAGGCATAATGAATACCTAGAGGAGCAGCGAATGATGCCAAAGCATGACCGAAGCAATCCCTGATAACTCCACCAGCAGCTGAAGAACCAGGGGAGCCTCGAGTAGCACCGTTAGAGTTGATCTTCAGCCATCCTGGCGGAGGAGGAAGCCAGCGAACCGGGAAGATAACAGTGGCAGGCTGAGGGATAGCTGCAATTCTGAAATGTCGAAGTATAAGTAAATCTGAAACAGCAGAAGACATGTGACCTGAGCGAAATAATTCTGCATCCTTGACTGCTCGATATATACTCCGAATAGCTAAGGAAATAGTAGGAAAATCTTCCTGAAATGTAATATGATTTCGGATGCGCCAAATAAGCCATACTATTGTAATTACACCAACCCGCCAAAGGACCTGAATCTGTGAGGAGAATTTAACTTTCCAAACAGAATTAAAAAGATTAAGAAAGCCAATGGAAATATTCAGTCGGACATTAAAAAGACTAAATAAAGAAGACCAAATGGCAACCGAATAAGAGCAATGCGAGAAGATGTGGTCCAAAGATTCATCATGGTGAGCATAAAATCTGCATCTAGAGGCCAATTGAAACCCTTTTTCACACAAATTCTGATTAGTGGGAAGCTTATTTAGAATAGCTCGCCACCTAGTAAATGATCGAGAGGGAGGTAAATAATGCCTCCAAAGCTCCTTTCCCCAAGCTACCTTTGGAGAAATAACACGATATAAATTATAAGCATCTTTGGTTGAGAGAAAACCATTAGAGGAGCCTCTAAAAACAAATGTATCTTTTGAGGAAGAAGCATGAGAAATGCTTATAATGTCAGCATAAACTTGCGGGAAAGCAATTCGAAAATTCAAAGAAAGATTCCAAGAGCCGTTAACAAATACCTCTGAGATGTAGAATGTAAATAGGGACGCAACCATAAGGGAATATGAACTTGATCAGCAATAACATAGCCTAACCAATTATCATTCCAAAAGTGAAGACTGGAAGAAGAGCCAATCAGCCATTGACAATTATGATGAAGATCAAAATAACATTGTCTGCTAGAGGACCAAATGGACGAGAAAATATGAGACACTCTCGCTATCTTAGAAGGAGTAAGATACCTAGAGCGAAGAAATGAGAAGACAAAACCATCATCCGAGTGCACATTCCAAGCTAGCTTGCATAACATAGCTGAATTTAAGCAATGGAGCCGTTTAAGACCTAACCCACCCTCTTCTTTAGGATGGCAACAAACCTCCCATTTGACAGTGACAAGCTTTTTATTACAGGTTGAACCCGTCTAAATAAAATTTCTAATCATCTTCTCCATGAAACGAAGGAGAGCCATATGCCACTTATAAATCATAAATGAATGAATGAAAGAGCAATAAATTACAGAATTAACAAGAGCAACACGTCCGGCCATTGAGAGAGATTTACCTTTCCAATCTTCAAATTTGGAAAGAACCTTATCAGCCATAGGTTGCAACCATATACGTCTAGGAGTCCCTTTAAACAATGGAACACCAAGATAATTGAAAGGAAGTATGCCCCGCTTCATACCCAACATGGAAGAAAGCATAACCATCCGAGAGCAAGAAACATGCTTGCCAAAAAAAATTTCTGATTTACTCCAATTAACACACTGACCGGACATCTCCCCATAAGCTTCAAAAAGAGAAGATAAATTGCGGATGTTTGATTTGGTTACACTACCAAAGAGAAGAATTTCATTTGTATAAAGTAAATGAGTAGGACAGTGGACTTTGCTACCACAATACATAGGAACAAAAATAGATTGATTCACTAACTGCAAAATTTTCCTGTTCAAATAATCCTCACCCAAACAAAATAAAAGAGGAGATAATGGATCACCTTGGCCGCCCACTCCTCTGGAACAAAAAAAATAACCTGACAAGTTACCATTCATCGAAATAGAAATTCTAGCTGAATGAAGCACAACATAAATCCAAGAGCAAAATTTTTCTAAAAAACCAAAGCAATGAAGAACCTCAAATAAAAAAGGCCACTCCATAGAATCAAAAGCTTTCTTAATATCAATCTTAAGAGCCATATTACCACCAAAACATTTGGAATCCAAAAGATTGATATTTTCAGAGGCTGCAACAATATAGGTTTAAATATGCCTATCTTTAATAAAACCAAATTGAGATGGAGCAATAATGAGCATGGCAATTGAAGACAATCGGTCAGCAAGGATCTTAGTAATAATTTTATAAATAAAATTACTAAGAACAATAGGGCGAAAATTTTCAACTGTAAAACTATCCTGAGATTTTGGGATTAAAGCCATAATGCTAGCACTCATACCACCAATTAATTTCCCTGTATGGAAGAAATTGCGCACAGCATCACAAACCTCTTTACCCACCAAAGACCAGCATTGTTTAAAGAAAATTCCATTAAATCCATCAGGATCAGGAGCACTATGAGGATCCATATCAAAAACTACCTGACGGATGTCATCAAAAGAAGGAACCTTGCAAAGCATAAAATTATCCGCCTCAGTCACCAAATTAGGAATAACCTGGCCAACATCTGAAAGATCAACATTCGGAGTGTAATGAGAAGAAAATAATTATGAAAAATAATTCACAATGTGCTGCTCAATAATCGAATTTTTAGTAACAAAAACATTATCAATCATAAACCCATCAATACCCATCTGAGGACGTCGACGAAGCAAGTAATTATGGAAAAATTTGGAATTCCTGTCCCCCTCAAATAACCATCGAATTCGAATTTTCTCCTTCAAAAGAGTTTCTTGATTTTTCAGGTGAAGAGAAAGGGCTTGCTGAGCAGCCATCTCTCTGGAGTGAAGAGCATATGAAAAACCAGAGGCTTCTATTCCCTGCTGAACCGAAATTAATTCTTGCTTAACATTAGAGATTGCCAAATCCACATTACCGAAGACTTCTTTGTTCCAAGAACGAAGAAAACCACGAAGAAGCTTTAATTTTCTTTGGAGAACAAACATAGGATTACCTAAGATATTAATAGAATGCCAAAAAGCAGTCACAGCTAGAAAGAAATCATCATGAGTCAACCACATAGATAAAAATCTAAATTGGAGATGAGAGAATGAAGCAACATGCTTGCAACATAAAATTAAAGGATTGTGATCTGATTGATATCTCGCAAGAGCATGGCACTCTATAAAACGCCAATTGTCAAAAGAAATAGAATTACAAAATGCCCTGTCAAGCCTTACATCCACCCGGTTATCACCTTTTATATTATTAGTCCAAGTGTATTGAGGACCCTTAGTATATAAGCATGTCAAACCATAAGAATTCATGGCTATAAGAAACTCATAACAAGAGCGGTGGGAAGGAGGCCTACCCGTCTTTTCATGTGCACCAAAACAAGCATTAAAATCTCCCAAAACAACCAATTAGAGAGATTCAAAGTAGAGATATGATGTAAGTCCGCCCATAGAGACCTTCGGCTTATAGACAATATATTGGCATAAATACATGAAACTGTAATCATTATAGAAGAAAAAGAAAATTATACCGTAACTTGCTGGTCAGAGCTTGCAAGAAGAGAAACATTACCAGCCCCAAAATTATTAGAAGCTAAAACCCATAAGGATGGAGTGGAAAGTGCGTTCCAAGCTACCAAAGACATATTCAATCTTCTCTAAAAAAAATTACTAATTGAGTGAAAATGTACCTTAGGCTCTGAAATGCAAATAAAATCCGGAGAGTGAGACTTATAAATATTGTAAAGAGAGCGTTGGGTAGCCTCATTGCCTAAGCCTCTACAGTTCTAAAACAAAATCTTCATTGAAAAGACTTGGAGGCAGCCCGAGTGACGGGCCTTAATCCAGTTAAAACAACACGAGAAGGTTTGCTTTTTGATTTCTTCTTATGAGTAACTTGGTGCCATTTGTCATCCTCTTGGTCTGCCCAAGGCTTTTTGACAACTAGGTCCTGCTCTTCAATTGCCCGACGTCCAGCAGAAGAAGAAGTTAATTCCGCATAAGAAGAAGTAACTGATGCCTCAACGTCATGAACCTGAGGCATAACATCAACATTCTGAAATTGAAGCTGCATGTCATTACCACCATCTGATGCCTCAACGACATGAACTTGAGGCGCAACATCAGCATTTTGAAGATTGTTAAGAGCATGAATCTGCATGTCATTACCACCACCTGAAGTGAGCGGAGCAGCATCAACAACTTAGGGAGGAAAAATATCATGGGGCTGCATGGTATCACAACCATGCTCAATATCATTGTTATGCGCAACTTGTATGTCATCTGAAGCAACATCTTGCTGGAGCCGATGGAGAGATTTGTGCAAAGGAACTGTTGTGTCAACCAAGTTTTTCCGTCTCCAAACCTGACGGACCCGAGACCTACCATGCGATGCTAGACGTGACCTACCACGTGATACTGGATGAACCAGATTGTCCTCCTTATCAATCTTGTTTAAATTATTAGAATTTTTTAAATTATTTATGCGGCAAGATGGACTCTCATGTCCAATAGATTGACAGGTACTACAATATAAGGGGAGGTTCTCATATGAAACCTCAACATCCAAAAAAGATCCTTCGCAATCAAGAACAATCTTATACCTCAAGGTAGATGACAAACCAGCGTCAATGAGCACTCGAGCGAAGTGGCCCAAGTCCCCTTCAAGACTTGCTTTATCAATTTTCAAGGGAATACCAATATTTTTAGCAATATCTACCAATATCTGAGGGTCCTATAATTCCTATGGTAATCTGTAAAATCTCACCCAAAGTTGAGTGGTAGAAGTTTTTACCTTGAAGGGATCAAATCCTGGATACCAACGTTGCAATCTGAGAATACCAGGCTTAAGGAGCAAGGATCCCTGACCCCAAACAGAGTCTTTATCCTGAGCTGTCGAATGGAGAACATGGAAAAATCCTCGACCAAGGGAGATTAATCTCCATTGATATTTGATGCCCCAAATAGATTATAATTTCTCCTTCAGCTTGGGAAGGATCCAAGGAGATTACCCTTTATTTAAAATAACCCTAACAATTGAACTATGCTGACATAAATCCAATCTTTTGCGATAAACATCAGGGTTAACTTTCATTGCATGAGTATAACCATGTTTCGGAATAGGCAAATCAACAGAGGGGAGAATAACAGGCCGGACAGCGTTATTCAAAACATAAGCATAAGTCTTCGGTTCCGCAGAGTTAGATGAAGCAGTCGATGGAGCAGTCAGAGGAGAAGAAAACGCTGATCGTTTAAACAGGTCTGCATGACTTAGATAGTCATTGACGGCCACCGGAAGGGTGGGCTCGTGACCGTCAGGTAAGTCTGGCGGCGACATTTATTCTAATCTCCCCTTCAATTCTAAAATGATTTTGAGCCGGTTCTCAGTTGAACTAAAATTAAAAAAATATTACTTAAAGTGCGAAAAATAACTAACATTTACCAAATATTGGATAGTTATAGACAAAATAGTACTTTTGTTATTTTTAAAAAATTTATTAGAATTTAATAAAAATAATTAATCAAATTTTTATTGTCTTATGATTAAATATGATAATAAATATTTTTAAAAAAATATTTCAGAAATTAGTTTTAGAGTAGAAAAAATTTTAACATTTTAAAATATTAAAGCAGTGTTGTATAATTATTAAACAATTTTTAAAAAAATTATAACTTTATTAATTTTTCAAATTAAATTTTTATATAGACAAAATAATATTTTTATTATTTTGAAAAATTTGATCAAATTAAAGTTCAATAAGAAAAGAATTAAAAGTAAATTCATTAAAATTTTTTTATCTATCTCATAGTTAACTATAATTATAATTCAAAATATAGTGCATAGGATTTTTTTAATAGTATTTATGTTATATAGACAAAATAATATTTTTATTATTTTTAGATGACTTATTGAAGTTTAATTTATCTAATTATTAACTGAAGTAAAACATTTTATAAAATTATTCTTAAAGTGAAAAATATTAACTTATAATTAATAAATTTTTAATTTTTGTGATTGAGTATCACAATAATTATTTTAAAATTATTGCAAATGATTATATAATATTTTAAGATAGAGACAAATATTAACGCTAATTGTAGATATGTAAATTCTCAGAAATTATTTTTAGACCAATAAAGTATTTTCAGTCTACTAAATAATTTAATTAGACTAATTAAATATTTTAGTCTAATAAATTTATAAAGATTTTAGACCAATAAAATATTTTATATAATATTTTAAGTCTCAAGGTCAGAAAAATAAGCATTGAAGCTCTACCAAATTCAAGACTCAAAGTTCCCCAAGACCATCAAGGTGTTCTTCAAATTCTATAAGATCATTAAAGGTGTTCTTGACCAAATTAATATTTGATTCAAGATCAAGCTACAAAAAGCCCTTGAATCAAATTATTTCAAGAACAAGCTACAAACCCTTGATTACGTGGGCATTGCGAGATTCGAATCAAAGGATTCAAATTCTTTGTAATAAGAATTTCATAGAGATTGTAATATGCTTTTCAAGATCAACAAAGTTCTTAATTTGTCCTTTAATTTTCTTGTTTGATTTTCACAATTGAAATTTGTGTGTACACATTTTTGGCACGCCCAATGAGACCTCTCTGCCTCTCATCTCCTTTTTCACGAATCAACTATTTGAAGAATATGATACCAAAGAAAAGCAAAATGAGAACTTCCAAGAAGTACGACCTTCGTCGTCGAGCTACCCAACCTCACTCCCCAATTGCATCGCGTGTTAGTTCTCTTAGTGATAGTAGTTCTAATGATGTGATAAAAACCAAATCAACTAAGGAGCTATATGAACAAAAAATTTCTCTTCTTCAACAATCCATTGTCACTCCAAGAGCATAAAGAACAAAAATCTCTTCTTTAGAGATCAATGATCTTTTCTTATCATTCAAATCCGATGATGAAGGGGAAAACTCAAGTGCGAGTTCTTTGCCAACTTCGCCTCACCATGGTTCAACTTCAAGTTTTGCTTCTGGTACTATTTGCACCAGCCCAAAATGGCCCAAGACATGCATCCAAGAACCAAATAGAGCAAAACCCAAATCACTTCACTTTATAAAGCCCGCCTGCCATGGAAATGTTATTATGGCAATGAGGTGGTTGGAAGCTTATTGTGGGCAAGTTTTACCCGTGCTTTGATTCCAGATGATTGGTAAAACTTACCTTTTAGCAAATTAGGAAATTCCATCTAGTAATTGGTTTCCTTTAGACCGATTAGGCAAGTTTTTAATTTAATTTCTTAACTTTTGAAGCAGGACTCTAGGTCTATAAATTCTAAACTGTTAGGAATTGTAAACTCTCTACACATTTTTACACAACTCAATATATTATTCAAGTTTAGCTTCTTTCAAAGACCTAATGTCTATTTTCATCAGATCCCAGTGATCATAGCTTCCCGATGAGGCTAAACCTCCTATTTGATTCAATTCATCTAGGTTATAAGGGTCAAGAACCTGTTTCTTACTCCTGTCATCACCTTGAGCTGGTGATAAAACTCATCATTTTTCCATCCCTTTTCTGTGATATTATAAAGGGTTGACACGAACCCATTTTAAACATTCAAAAGGTGTTTGGTCCGATTTCATCATTTTCTCAGGCCAAACAGGTACCATGTCTGCCATGATGACGAACACCACATTAATGGAAGAAAAAATTGCAAACTTGACCAAGATGGTAGAAGAACTCATAAATAGCTTTAAAGAGAAAAAAGCCCAAACATCATCTTTGACCGCTAAGTTGGAAAATACAATTGGAACAACACTTATTGATGCAACAGTTTATTTTCCAAAAATACAAATAGAAGAAGGAAGTACTTCCACAACCAAATTTAAGGATGACACTCAATTGGCAATCAAAAATTCAATTTCTACTACTTAAAGAACTCATTAAAGAAGTTGTTAAAGATTAGGTTAAGACTTCAGCTCAGTTCTCTTATACGTATGCAAAGTCATACACACAAAGAATTGATATGCTAAAAATGCCTCAAAATTACCAACCACCAAAGTTTCAACAATTTGATTGCAAGGGCAATCCATACACATAAAGGATTGATATGCTAAAAATTGCTTGTGAAGCAATTTGTCCAATCATTGAAAGGCAACGCCTTTGATTAGTACATAGATCTGAAAGCTAGTTTAATAGATAGTTGGGAGCAATTGGAACGAGAATTTCTTAATTGTTTCTATAGCACTCCCCGCATAGTTAACATGATTGAGCTTACTGCTACTTGCCAATGGAAAGATGAAATTTTCATTAATTATATTCAAAGGTAGAGAAGCCTTAGCTTAAACTGTAAAGATAGACAA
The DNA here is from genome assembly GCA_949634005.1 of Mallotus japonicus. Taxonomy (NCBI): domain Eukaryota; kingdom Viridiplantae; phylum Streptophyta; class Magnoliopsida; order Malpighiales; family Euphorbiaceae; genus Mallotus; species Mallotus japonicus. The sequence goes on from CATIWK010211880.1 coordinate 13,895, forward strand.
TCTGAGTCACTTTCCATTGAAATGTGCATTAAAAGGATAAAGTGGGGTTTATCCTATATTCTTCAAGGAGTAAAGCCAAGTACTTTTGAAGAGTTAGCTATCCGCGCTCATGACATGGAACTTAGTATCTTGGATGCTGGAAATCAAAGCATTCCAGTGCAAGAGCCAAATAAAAATAAAAATAAGCAAGAAGCACACAAGAATACTAAGTCAAATGCAAAGCTTGAAAATAAGCAATCTTTGACAATCAGCTCAGTACCAATCAAAATGAATTTTAAGCCTAAAAAGAAGGACTTAAAGCCTACTATTGGTACTTAATCGTAAGAAAAAAGAGAAGATTTCGTTGAAACAAAGACAAGAGAAGAAATATCCTTTCTTTGACTCTAATGTTTCAAGAATGATGAATTACTTGAAGCAAATCTAATTGAGCTCCTAAAGATGAAGCGTCCTAGTAAAGCTAATAAAATTAATGATCTAAATTATTGCAAGTATCATTGCTTGATTAGCCATCTAATGGAAAAATGTTTTGTCTTAATGGATGAAATAATGGAGTTAAAAAGAAAAGGAGAAATTGCCTTTGATGAAGAAGAAGAACATGATTAATATTGTAGATTTAAGTCCTCATGCAACATGTATAAATTTAATAATTAATTTTTGGAACATTTGATCTAATAACTATTGAAATGCTTTCTTCTATTTAAAGGACAATAGAGCATCAGAGTGTTCTGCAATCAAATATGCAACTCATTGGTGGGGGCATCATTTTAAGTGATGAACCTGATGATGAAAAGTGGATCCTTGTTACTCATTGAAGAAGTCAAAAGAAGAATGTTTCTGACTCAAAGCTAGCTCCAAAAAGAGTTTCAATGGTAAAAGCACTTTCAAAAGCACCAAAAGTGATAAAGAAAAAGAAGTGTAACTTCAAAAAATTAAGAAAAGATTCACCTTCTCTTGAGGCTGAAGAAATTTTTCAAAAACTTAGAGTGGCTATTACTTTGGCTGACTACATGGCAAAGGATTTTGGAGAATCTTTGAATGCACTTTCATATTACCATATTGGAGGGGAGAGTGAGACAAAAATCCAAGAAAATGAAACATGCTCATAATGACGCTTATAGTGCATGTGAAGAAAAAATTACATTTACTAATGATAATATGTTGCTTGGTCCAAAATTTCATAATCGACCTTTGTTTGTCATAAGGTTTATTCATGAATAAAAGACTAAAAGAATTCTGGGGATAATGGATCAACTGTCAACATAATTCCACTAAGGACAATAAAGTAACTTGGCATACCTATAGATGACTTAATGTCAGTGGATTGATGATTCAAGGATTTAATCAAAAGTTCGCATTGATCTATACATTAATGGCATGGAATCAAGTACTCTACTTCATGTCATTGATGCAAGGATAACTTACAATGTGTTATTAGGGCGTCCTTGGATTCATAAAAATATGGTGGTCCCATTTCACTCTATCAATGTTTTAAATATTACAAGAATGGTAAAGTAAGAAGAGTTATGAAAGATACTAATCCATTTAATGAAGCAGAATCGTACTATGCAGATGCTAAGTTTTACTTTGAGGAAACAATAAATGATGAGGTAAAAGTTGAAGTTGATTCAAAAAAATCAGTTCAAAGAAGAACTTAGTAAAAAGGGAAAAAAGTCATCCAAGGAAGTTCATTCGTCCTTAACAGAAAGTGGACAGGGAAAAAAAGCTCAAAAACAATATAGTAATCCTATGCAAATGGCTTCTAAACTTCAATGCATTCCAATAAAAAAGAAGGTAGAAAGATAAGGTTACTTCAAGAGCCAAGATGAAAATGTTGTCAAGGAACTAAAAGATTTGATCTTTCCTATCACAAAACTTATGGCAATAAAAGAAACTCAGGAACCATTGAAAGGGTTCGTAAAACCTTCTCAAGGATCAATTGGGGAGCATGCAGACTTTCCTACTAAATGTGTAAATGGCTTTGATTACAATGCTTATAAGTTATTAGCTAAAGCAAGATTTGATCAACGATGCACCTTATTATTAAAAGAGCAAGAGAAACCCTAATAAGATTAAAACCTTTCCAATGAAATTTGAAAAGTTTGGATGAAAAATAAAGTAAATCCTCAAGGCTCTAAAAAGGGTCTTGGATACCATTCTCCAACTCCCTTACGCTTAAATATTCATAAAAATGCTTTTAACTACATCATGGTTGAGGATGAACGAAACAAGTCTGTTGAAGCCAAGTCTTATTGGTTGGGAACTCCTACAAGTCATGTTTCAATGTTTGATCGTATTGGAACACAAACAAGGGATAGTTCAAAAGTTAAACAAGTTTCTACCAAAGATAGACTTGGCATCTTAAAGAGTAGAAAGTTCAAGAAGGCTAAAAAGAAATTCCCTTTGCCAGTTATACGTAAAGAGATTGAAAGCAACGTGACAACACATATGATCCGTCAAAGCAAATGGGTTGTTACAACTGGTGAAGTACTCAAAATAAAGTAACAAATAGTGGTGATCACTAACCCACTCCTTCATCAAGAGGAAAAGGAAGAAATTGATGTAATGTCATCATATCATGTCACTATAAGGGATAATGATAAAGAAGAGTCAACCATTGAGGAAAATGTAAACGAAGCTCCATCAAACTTTGAAGAAGGAAATGAAGTTACAGTGGATGAACTAAAGGAAATTAACTTGGGGACTAAAAAATCATTGACCAATCTTCATGAGTATGAATTTGTCTCAAGAACAAGAGGATGCTTACAACTAACTCATGATCGGAGACAAAGATGTCTTCGCATAGTCATATGAAAAGATGGATGGCTTAGATCCAAGGGTGACAGTTCATCATTTGGCAATCAAAAAGGGGGGTAAATCCAATAAAGCAACCTCAAAAAATGCTTTCGACCTGAGTTAATTCCTCAAATTGAATCTAAAGTTAATAAACTTATTGACTCTGGTTTCATTAAAAAGGTCAAGTATCCAAAATGGATTTCAAATATTGCTCCAGTGAGAAAAAAGACTGGTCAAATTCGAGTATTGTTGACTTTAGGGATCTTAACAATGCTTGTCTTAAAGATGATTTTCCATTGTTTATTGTTGAAATTATGATTGATGCTACTACCGGTTATGAAAGATTATCATTTCTTGATGGGTTATCAGGTTACAATCAAACTCCAATGGATGCAAAAGATGTAAAGGCAAATGTTTTTCGAACACCAAAAGGGATTTATTGCTATAAAGTCATGCCTTTCGGTCTTAAAAATGTAGGGGTAACATATCAACGAGCAATGCAAAAGATTTTTAATGATATGCTCCACAAAAATGTAAAATGTTATGTGGATGGCTTGGTTGTAAAGTTTAAAAATATTATTAATCATCTGCAAAACCTTTGAGAGATATTTAAATATCTTTAAAAGTATCATGTTAAAATAAATCCGCTCAAATGCGCTTTTGGAGTCCCCTCTAGTAAATTCTTGGGGTTTATATTATGTCATCGAGTAATTAGCATTGACCAAACAAAGATTGATGCCATTCTCAAGATGCCAGAACTAAGAAACATCCATGAGCTCAAAAGCTTGCAAGGAAAGTTAGCATACATTAGAAGATTTATTTCAAACTTAGCAAAAGGATGTCAGCCTTTTAGTCGATTGATGAAAAAGGATGTTCCTTTCGAGTGGGATGAAACATGTAGCAATGCTTTTAAAAGCAGTAAGAAATATCTCTTGAGTCAAATTCCAATTTTAGGACGTCCTCTCATCCTTTATACATCTGCACAAGAGCGCTTATTAAGAGTTTTGCTAGCTCAAAAGAATGATAAAGGAAAATAAAATGCACTTTACTATCTTAGTATAATATTGAATGGTGCTGAGTTAAAATATTCACCAATTGAAAAAAAGTTTTTAGCTTTAATGTTTGCCATACATAAGCTAAGGCATTATTTGCAAGCTCATTCCGTTCATCTAATTTCTTGAGCAGTTCCTACTAAATACATTATGTCAAAGCTAGTTTTGTCAGAAAGATTAACTAAATGGGCTCTTATACTACAAGAATTCGAAATTGTTTACATCCATCAGAAGGGAATTAAAGGCCAAGCCTTTACAAATTTTCTTGTTGACCATCCAATTCTTGATGACTGAAAGTTCTCTGAAGACTTTCCAGATGAAGATGTTTTCTTTATAGAGCTTCCAAGTCCTTGGAGAATATTCTTTGATGGAGCAACCAGACGTGATAGTGCAGGTGCTGGAGTAATTTTCATTAGTTCAGAAGGAGATCTCTTGCCCTTTGCATTCAATTTAAAAGAACTTTGCTCAAATAAAATGGCAAAGTATCAAGCCTTGATTATAGGGTTAAAGATGGCTATCAATATGCAAATTTCAAATCTCAAAATTTTTGGAGATTCAAAGTTGATCATTAATCAACTTCTCACTCTCTATGAAGTAAAGAAATTTAAGTTAATACCTTATTTCAAGTATGCCTTAAAGTTACTAATTCAATTTGATGTCTTCTTAATTAAGCATGTTTCACAAAAAGAGAAATGCCAAGTAGATGCCTTAGCTAATTTGGCATCAACACCAGTTGTATCAGATGAGGGGATCAAAGTCCCAATTTGTCAATGAATGGTTATTTCATCATCAATTGAAATTAAAGATAAAGATAAAGATGAAGTGAATGTTGTTTCTATTTATGAAATTGATAGGTATGATTGGCGTTAACCACTTATTGATTATTTAGACTATGGAAAATTACCAAACGATGTGCGCTATAAAATTGAGGTTAAAAGTCGAGCTCTTAGATTCATATACTATAAGGGAACCCTTTATAGACGTTCCTTTAATGATATTCTCTTATGTTGTTTGGGAGAAGAAGAAGTTGTTAAGGCATTATAGGAGGCACATTCTAAATAATATGGAGCTCATCAATCCGGTCCAAAACTTCACTTTCAAATCAAGAGGATGGGATACTATTAGCCCATAATGGTTAAAGTTTCCATAGACGATGCTAGATGTCAAGAATGTCAGTTTCATGCAAATGTGATACGACAGCCACCAGAACCACTTCATCCTACAATTTCATCTTGGCCTTTTGATGCGTAGGGACTTGATATTGTAGGACTTTTGCTAAAGAGCTCAGGCGATCATATATTCTAGTTGCAACATATTGCTTCTCTAAATGGGTTGAAGCTATAACAAGCAAAGAAGCCAAAAAGGAAACTGTTGTGAACTTCATTATAGTAAATAATATTTATCGTTATGAAGTTCCTCATTATATCATAACTGATAATGAAAAAGAGTTTTATAACAAGGCAATAAATAAGTTATGTGAACAGTTTGGCTTCAAGCAACATTATTCTTCAATGTATAATGCACCTGCAAATGGGCTAGCTGAACCATTCAATAAAACCTTATGTAATCTTCTTAAAAAGATTACAAGTCATTCAAAAAGGGATTAGCATGAAAAGATGGGAGAAGCATTATGGGCCTATTGAACTATATATCAAACACCAACACATGCTACTCCATATTCACTTGTTTATGGTGTGGAAGTTGTTCTTCAGTTAGAACAACAAGTTCCTTCTTTAAGAATTGCAATTTAAAAAGGAATTTCAAATGAAGAGAATGTTAGTTTGCGCCTTCAATAATTAGAATCATTGGATGAAAAACGACTTGAAGCTCAATAATGTTTAGAATGTTATTAGGCTAGACTATCAACAGGAACACAATAGGTATTGTTATGATTCACTATTGATGAAGACGACGATGATGATTTTGTTGATTGTCATTTACTATTATTCTTCATAGAGAGGAAGAAGAAGAAAAAGAAGAAAAAGAAGAAAAGAAATGGAATCTGTGCAATTTTTTAGAAAGAATAATAAGTAATGAAAGGTAAGGATCAATTAATTTGAGTAGGTAATGGGTAAAATTGTGTCAGAGGTGTGGACATAAACTGGAGCTATGGTGGTGGTCGTAAAGGTGGAGGTGAAGGCCGAGTGATAATGAAAAAAAAGATTTGTAAATAAATAAATAATAAACCTAAAAGAATAAACTAATTATAATTTTTATTAGTTAAAAATATTTATTTTTCATAAATAAAAAATATTTTTTGAGAAAGAGAGCGTTTAAGTCGCTCTCTTTTTATCGTGAAAATTCAGGACTAATAGTCTAATTTTGAATCTTTTTGAGTTAAATAGCCCCAAAAATTAAATTTGGAGTCAATTGCACCTTGGTTGATAATTCAGGGGGCGAATTGCTACTTTAGCCCAATAATGAGTCATGGACTTTAGTTCAGGGTGGCCACAGTTTGTGAACCGATCAGTTTTGGTTCGGAACTTCTGGTTCACAATTCCACAAAGGGTGAAACCGGAACGAAACTACCCCTCCCTTATGTTCTAGACCAATTCCGACTCATGATTTTAGTTCAGTCGGTTCAATAATAAATTTTCTTGCTTTTAAAAAAAAAAAAAATTCCAATTCCATTTAAGAATGAATCTGGGCCAATTTGGGGCTAGCTCCAAATTTGACAGGGTCAGTCCTGATCCAATTCCGGGCCCAAATTGGCCATGGCCACCACTAGCTTTAGTTTTTCCTTTAGCATCATTATCTATAGCCAAATTACCCTATAAATAACAAAATAATTGGTGTTTTACCACTTACTACTGCAATAGGTAGTACTAGTATAAATATAACCACAACTCCATTTCAGTATGTTCTATTTTCCCACATATAAATTGCAATTAAGCCTCGTTTGTTAGCTCCAAATGAACTCAAAACTTTCTTAGAACAAAATAAAAGGGATTCATAAAACTAATTTTATCATGCTAACAATAAAGGTGTAAAGCATCAATCTCATCAACTTCAAACATGCTTATCATTACCATCGTAAACTTCTGATGTTTTTTATCAAGGGATAATGACATCATCAGACATAAAGATATATAAAAATTTCAATTAACTCCTATAAGATATAAATTTTTCCATTGAGTTCACAATTTTTTTAAAAATTGCTGCTTTAGCGGTCATCTTTGCCACATTCAAGACACATCGAATACCACAAGTGTAAATGTTGGAGCCATTGCCACGTCATCTTTCTATTAACTAAAAATTAGGGTTTTCTTTTTGTCAAACACCCACCAAAGCTACTTCACTCTTCTTCCTCTCAAAATTTCGTTCTTTCTATTCTTGTTACAGTTGAACTGTGCAGGGTAAAGGGTTGAACCGGGATCTTGTGGTCTTTGAGGAAAAGGTGATTAGCAGCTGGCTGATGGGCCATTTGACCACAATCTGTTATATCCTCATCTGGGCTCTGCTCAGACATCAAAAATCCAAAAAAAGGAAAAAAGAAAGAAATGAGATATCCTGCAGTCATATAGATAAATTTCTCATTCAAACAAAATCTCGTACTTTCCTAGAAGCAATGAATGATTGAGGACTTCAAGTATTTGCAAAGAATGAACAGGGAAAAAAAAAGAGTTTTGAAAAGGATAAAAATAACGAAGCTCAACTAACCCATTAGCACTAATGTTCAGTTTAGAAAAAACATAGGAAACAACTTAGAATCCTATTTTTTATTTTTTCTTCAATAATTTCTCAAAAGCCAATAATTGCAATGTGAGAAACAAAAGCCAATGACAATACGCCCAATAACCAAAAAACCACCATTAATCCTCTACCACTGCTAAAATGCAGCAAACCACCACCACCGTCACAAGCAGCCATATTTACTAAATCCCAGAAAAGAAAGTGAAGGACTTTGGGTTATCCTATGCTCCCTGTGAATATTAGAGGCTAAAGCATGTGCTGCAAACAACACAAAGAGGACAAAAAGAGAAAGAGCACTTCAGAACTTCTTTGCTCCTCTTCAACTGGCTTATCCTGCGCACCCTTTGAGCCTAGCTTTAGCTTATAGCTTAATTAAAAAAAAAAGCTTGAAGAGTAGTAGTGACTGTGAGGTAGGTCATTTTGCTACTATCACTGTCAAACAAGAAGCAGCAGCCATTAGAGTTGATGAAAAAGAATGAAATTTTAAGAGGAAGAGAGGAGCAGTAGCTTTGATGGGCATATCTAATGATTATTATTATTTTTTTCATTGTATCATTTTTTCCGATCATTATTATTTAATATAATTTTTTCTTTTTATCATCTGCATATCTAATGATTATATGTAACTAATTATGATGAATTATATTCAGCAGTTATACTAACATTATATATATAATAAGGTATAAGTACAAAAAGGTACTCTAGAGTTAGACACATTTTCAATCAACATGCAGATAGACGACTGGTATATATTAAATGCTGAGCCCCCTAAACTTCTCATATTTCAATATTTTCTAAAAAAAGCTGGTGTAAATTTTTTTAAAATTTATAATATTTTTATATAAAATATTAAAAAAAAAATTTAATCACATTTAAAATTCTATTCCTATAAAATACTGTTATACATCCTTAGTACTATCCTAATAACATTCAAATTCTTTCCACCTCAAATTACTAAAATACTAATATAAAACACTATTATATATATCCCAATACAAACGTAATAATTTGCAATAAACTGTTTTCTTTTCTTCTTTGTGATTCTCTCTCATTTTTTTTAAATCTTCAAATCTAATTACACCCATAAAAAATTAGAGACCTTATAAATTCCAGTTCTATACGAATTGCATCACATTTGAAATTCTATTATATTCCTACTAAAATACTGTTATACATATCCTCAGTATTAACCTAATAACATTCAAATTCAATCTACCTCAAATTACTCATACTAATCTAAAACACTAGATATATGTTCTTTTTTGATTCATTTTAAATTTTTTAATTTTAAAATCTAACTTAAATAAATTAATAAACTATTAGGTCCTTTATTTAATTATTATTTTTATTAATAAAAAGTAACCAAATAAAATTATTATAATAATTTTTTAAGTTAATGCTATTATAAACTATTTAATTAATTTAGAATTTATTAAAATTATTTAATTAATATTTTTTAAAAAATATATTATCTGTAGTACATATATATGTGTGTGTATATATATATGAGAAGTTTAGGGGGCTCAGCATTTAATATATCTATCTGCATGTTGATTATTTATCTAAATAATTTAAAATTTAAATTTCATAATTATTTATCTGAAAGTATTTACTCCCTCTGTTCCTAAATAATTATCGTTTTAGAAGTCTAATTTTATTCCTAAATAATTGTCGTTTTAAGATACCAATACATTTTAACTACTTTTTTTCCTATTTCACCCTTATTTAATATAGTAGAATTAATTGAATAGATATCTACTCATTTTGGGACTCTATATAACACTAATAATTGGTTGATGGGTAGTATAGTATTTTATACATATATTAAATACATTTCTTAATCTATGTGAAGAATCTTTAAACGACAATTATTTAGGAACGATTGGAGTAAAATACTAACTTTAAAATGCAAATAATATTTTTCATATTTTATTACATACATGCACATACGCATGGTTTTTATAAATTTTTTAAAACAACAGTCAATCATAAATTTAAAAATTTATCACATGTCAACTTAACTTTTAATTATCACGTCAACGCTTTTTATTTAATTTTAATCAAATGATTTTAAATGAATTTTTTTTTTTTCAAAATTGAAAATTGAATAAAATTGTCAAAAGTCACAAACTTTTGTATTTTTTTACGCCAATAAACCTTTGTGGATACTATAATATAAAGGGTAAATTTGAAATTTTATGGATGCCACATCAGCATCTTTTATTTGAATTTGACGAAATGACTATTTGTGTTAAAATTACCAAAATTAAAAAGTTGGGATAAAATTGCAAATGACTATGAATGTTTGGATTTTTTCTACCAATAAACCACAAAAGAATATGCAATCTAGAATAATTTTCTAGAAAGATAACTTTTAGAAAAATAATTCTTACACTCCAAAATAATTTTTCTAAGAATATTTCCTAAAATAATTTTTACACTAGAGTTTAGAATAGTCTTCCAAAGAAAAAAAAGGTATACTCCGGAATGATTTCTATAAAAATAAAATTAATGCTCCAAATAAAAGGATTTACTTCTAATTGCAACAAGATGAATGTTATGGGGTTAAGTGAACCTTTAGAAAAAGGTCAGGATTTTTTTTTTAAATGTTATCCTTTCACAACTAAAAAACATTGATACTAGAGTAATGTTAGATCTAACAAATTGTCTAAAGGGATGTAGAAACGATTGAGCACACACCTGATGGATAGCATAAGGATCAATGCACAGATTTCCTCCATAACTCACTTCAGGATAGCTGTAGCTTCCGGCATATTCAGGACCTAGACATTATAAACTTTGGAAGGTCAAGAGCTGAATCTGAGAAGACTTGAAAAGATGCCGCATTTTATAAAATCTTAGCTTTAAAGGAACACTAAGTAACAAACAAATGTACTTGGGTTTGATGCTGTAGCCACTGCAGCTTCTGCCCTTGCTCTTTTCTCTACATTAGCCAGTTCAGCATGAATTTTCTCAATTTCACAAGCTACAGCAATTATATTCTGCTCCATTCGCTGACCATGCTCAAGATTACTAGCATGCAGCTTCTTCTCATATTCAATGGCAGCCCTATTAAATTGAGCAAATCCCAATGTCCATTTTCATTGTATTTGGATGGAAAATATCAAAATATCAAAATCTCAGAAATTTGTACAAGTTTTTTCAGTACACCTCACAAACTGAAGGTTTGGATCACAAATAATGAGAAAAAAAGCTTCCACAAAACTTTAGGGAAAGTACCTAAATTACAACTTTCAAGTTGATATATAATTCATCCTAAAACAAGTATACTTCTAGATTCATAAATATAACCAAACCCAAAATACCATTATTTTTTCACATACCTAACCAAACACCCAATGAAATCAAATGATATAAAAAATACTGCTGGTATATTCACTTGGAACTCATTTCTTTAAAAGGATTTAATAAATGCTTATGACAATATTTTAAAAAGAAATACAAAAAAGAATGAGATCCAGATCTAACCTTCTTGCATCTTATATTAAACAAACACAACAGTTGAACAAATCTCAAGCTAGAACTTCATATATAATTATTTCTGAAAATAAGTAAAGTTCTAAAAAAATCCAACAAAAGGATGCATAAAATATGTAGAGCTACCATAAATATAGCATAAGCAAATTGATTTAAAAAAATTGAAAATAAAATAGAGAAGAAAAGAAATTGAAGAAAATAATAAAAACTGCAATGTAAGCACATTACTGATTTTAACTTCTTGCATGGCATGGTAAATGTGAAACAATAACAATAACAATTATAAACATAATATTTATGTTGTGAGCTGTTGTAGGCCAAAAGGAAGGAGATATATTGGCTGTACGAGGAAGTAGAATTGCTGAGGTAGGAGAAAAATGGCCAAAGCAACAAGCAGATTTAGACAAAATGTTAGTGGATATAAAGATTTGCATCATTTAACAGTTATAGCGTTGCAGTGGACATGGGAGATAGAAAATAATCATAATATGCAACTTCTTATTACATAATGACCATCATGTCAGTTATTTAGTGTAACATACAGCAATAGTCTATGCCTCTCCGTGATGCCGAAAGAATAAAAGAAGTTTAAAGACTTGAGAAATCCAGAATTTATAATCTAGAATTCACATAAAGATTATCTGGGAGTACCTTTTGTTTCTTTTTGCGTGTTATATGCATGATGATTCAAACACATTAGCTCCTGGTGTATCAAACCCTGTTCTTGCAAAGTGCCTACTCATGAAAAGAGAAAATTTCCCAATCACCCCCATCTGATTCATGCTCCTTTTTTCTGTGCAGCCAAGCAGTAAGCTATCGTGCATGGAAACTTCAACCAATAGGCGTTTCCATATTTTTGAAACATTTTCACTCTGGAAACTTCAGCAAACTCCTCAAAAATGTTTCAGGGCCGTTTCTAGAAATTTGAAAAATTAGGAAACATGTTTCCAACTTGAAAACGAATTTCGAACTTGGGCAATATATGTCTTTAGTTTTGTTTCCTTAAACAAGAAGGAAGATAACTTGAAAAGAATTCTATGTTTTTCTTAACTAAAAAAAAAGAGCAATTTATAATCACACTATTAACTGATAGTAATAAATAATTTTTTTCAATATTTATATATAGTTATATGTTTTTAATATTTATTTTGTATATCCCTATATTTTTAATATTTACACGTTTCCCCCATGTTTTCGTTTGCATACTACATAGGCAGTAAGACATAGCGTTTGGAGGATAGCTAAGAGATTCATCCTCACATTGCTCCTCTAATCTTGGCTGGGAAAAATGGTCTTTGAAGTGTAACATTTTGGGTCTCAAATTATATCCACATTGAGTTATGTAGGGTAGTTTTGGAGTCAGCACCAGTTTCACATTTAAGAGTCCAAGTATTATTAAGGATTAGGAAATTTGGGTACTCGTGGCTTTAGGATAATAGGATTACTTTAGGGTCTATAAATGTCTATGCTTGTAATGCTTTTAATGTCAAACAGTAGAAAATTCGAGAGCAGTACAAGCAATTGTCATTTGCAGATTCTGCAATGCAATCAAATTGTGAGTGAGATGTTCAAGGATGTCTAAGTTAAGAATATTTTTGATGATTTTGGCATACAACCTTCCAATGTAAGCACCACTCAAACATACTACCTTAATTTCACTCAAAACTTCTGTTTCCAAGTTCACAGTACTAAGTTTGAATTGCACACAGCCCCAGCCTACTTTTGTGCTATTTGCTCCCAAATATAGAGCACTGAAAACCATAATTGTTCACATAAATCTTAATCTTTCTAGGTACAAAATCAATTATAAAATAAATAGTTCAACAAATGGATCTCATAGTGTGATTCTTGGTTAAATTCTCAAAACAAATATACATAACCAAGAAACATTAAACTGGAGAGCCCATTTGACAATGCAAGTATTTTAGACATGCAGCATGGAGGACTTGAGAAAGAACCTTAAAAATGCAGTATGGAGGACTTGAGAAAGAATTACTCTCAATTTTTTGTCATCCTATCCATGTCATCAACTTTTTGTTTTGACATTCTTCAATTTTGATTAGAAGCAATCATATCATCTAAATTTGCATAATGGATAAAGCAATCAGATCTATAGTTCTCTTAACATTGTTATTGCATGTATTGTATTTGCTAACAAGCACATTGTTGTTAAAGATGCAAACCCAATGTGTGTAGTATGCACAGGTGCGATGTCTAGCACCTATTAGGTTATTGGGGTCAAGTGGAACAAACTACTGAGGTGTGCACCTTATTGCCTGTGCTAGTACCTTTTGAAGTTACAAAGAGAAATCAAAGTGCATATGTGATACTTTTTTAACAGTCAAGACTTATAAATTTTTCCTCTTTTATGTTATCTTAGTCATACTGTTGTTCATATCAGAAATTATTCAAGTTTCATAGAAAATACATCAAATATAATTCATAGTCATATGCAATATATGAAGAATCTAGTTGTATGTATATTTTTTTCCTTTCATTTGCAAGGAATAATAAATAGATAATTTAATCCATATATTATTAATTTGGATTATAACTCAAGAAAATGGTTTAGGCAATATGATAAACCATGACAAGAACCTTAGCATGGTGAGCATAAAGATTTCTTTCATGCTTCCTTTCTGCCATTTACTTTCAAGACGTAACACTTTTTCCATTACTATGTATTTAGCCTTATGTGTATGTAATGCATTAATTCGATTTCAACAACAAAGAGCATAAAGCATTGTTTAATCACACTATACAACGAGGTTTAACTAAATCTAACAATAGAATTGGATTCCCAAGATTCAAAATTAATACATGATTACAATGTATAATAGGAAAAAATTCATGTGGGCAAATTATGATGCATATATAAGTTAGGTATTTGCTTGGAGGGTGTTTTACTATATCCAATAATAATTAAAAGAACAGAAAAGAAGAATACAAGGAGAAGGCTCATCATTTTCAGTTCAAAAGAACAAAGAAAGAAAAAGAAATAAATAAATAAAGGCAAGTGTCAAATAGGGTTTCTGAACTCTCCTCTAATTAGCCAACCATTTTCTATTTTTTAATCAGGGCTAGTTTTTATGCTTACCTTTTGCTGAATCGTCTCTCTCTCTCTCTCTCTCTCTCTTGCTTCTTTTCTTCCCACAATCATTTCTCTTTTCTGGTGCACTTTTTCTTTGTCATTTATTTGTCTATTTCACCTATTTTGTTCTCCTTTACTTTTCTGTCAAGTCCAAACAAAGGCTTAAACATAGTGTGCACACTGACATTGCTAAACTGTTTGGCTGCATTCTATTCCGACCTATGGATTTCCTTGAGAAAAGCATCAGAACTTTCCTTTCCTTCCATTTGCCTTTCTCTCTTCTCCGCATTTTTCTCTTAATTCCGTGTGAAGAATTAAATTTACAATAATAAGTAGAAAAGAACTTATGGATTCCTTTGCTATTAGAACTATGAATCCTGATATGCAGACTACCATAATACACTCTGAAAAATTATGATAAATATTCGAGAAGAATATGTTGTGCTTAGTGATGACAAGTAATAAATGTCTGCTTTAGGTTTTACTACCAATATATGTTAACTTATGGACGATTGGTCTTAATTTCTTAATTTTGAATTAATTTCATTTAGTCTCACCTAGCACAACACTTGCCCTTGTACCTAGTCTTGAGGCTCCAAGATCTGACACAACTCAATGCGCCTTGTGCATTTAATGACTGATAAAACTTCACCAAGAAATTATTGATAATTTGACAAAGGATACTTTTCAGGGTTACAGTAATTCTTAAATATTCTAACATCCAAACTGCAATGTAGACAACAATAGATTGCACATTCTAGTTGACCCCATAGTGCATAAGGAGCTTTTTCTATAACTGATACTAACAGTTTTCACATAAATAAATTTAAATTTGAGAGGGTCTCTCAAGGACTGTGATCCATATAATTTAATGCTAAGCTATGTAGCATGAGAAAGGAAACGGGAAAACGGGGAATCATGGAAATGGATATGGTGAAACGATCTTTCTTAAAAACATAGGAAATGGAAATGTGGGGGAAACGTAGTATAGGGGTATAAAAATAAGTAAAAAAAACTATATGAATATATATAGACATAAATTTTATATATAAATATTGAAAATTTTTATTTATTCTATCAATTAATAGTATAGTTATAGAAATTATATTGTTAGTTAAGAAAAATATAAAATTATTTTTTTTATTTGTCTCCTTTCTTATTTAGAAAAATATTAGATAAATATATTTTTCAAATTGGAAACGTGTTTTCTAATTTTTCATATGTGCATAAATGACCGCAAAACATTTCCAAGGAATTTCCTGACGGAAATGTTTTCGAAACGCAGAAACATCTATCGGGAGAAGTTTCGCATCACAATGCTAGGTGTGATGTTGATATGACTCGAGGTCTTAGGTAGTTTTAAATTCCTGCATCTAATTGCGGTCCAGTTTTTTGTTCACATAAACTCAACACTCTGCTCCTCAAATTTGATCATAAACTTTCATATCATAAGAGTTCAATTCTAAATAATTTTGCTAGTTAGTGGTGATTGTTACAATTTGTTCTTATAGGTATAGAAAACAAAATTGCAGTGCTAATAATAGAGTCCAAATTACCTTCCTCTTTGAATCTCTTTTTGCATGGCCTGGATGTCGGCTTTAATTGCTGTGACCTGCTGTGCCTCCGTTCTTGCCTTAGCAAGATCACCATTAATGGCTCGCAACTCCGTAGTAAGGTCCTGACGATGCGCACTAAGCTTCTCTACATCTGTCCTTACCTGAACAAGCTCCCTTCTAAGTGCATCAATGGAGCGCACCTCGGCTTCCAATTTCAATGATCTCTCATATACTTCCCTCACCTGATCATCCCTCTCGGCCTTGACATCAGCTGCAGCCGCTGATAAGTGTCTTAGTTCATCTTGAGCGAGAGCGAGGTCTTGATTTAATGCAAGGTGAGTGGCTGCAAGCTGCTGGTTGTCGAGAAGGAGTGTTTGGATGTCCCTGTGCTGGATAGCGATGCGGTCTTCAAGGATGGTTGATGGACGGGGGAGAATGTCAATCGGAACTTGCCGGAGTTTTGAAGAATTGGGAACGGGAGGCAAATGGTTGCGTCCGGCCATCTAAATTAACAATTTTTTTTAATATATAAATAAAAAGATAAATACTATAAGTAACCCCAAGTTCAAGCGTTTTAGTATTCCTGTTTTGTTTTTTTTTTTTTTAATACGATGTGATTCTAATCTATATAATGATAAAGCTACCGAATTTTGACACTATATTTTATTGAACTCTTCAATTTTTATTATATTTTATTAAATTCTTAATCTTTTATTTTTGTATAAATTAAGGATAAATTAGACTAAAATAATAAAATTGTGAAATAAATTTTGTTTACTCAACCATAATTGTGATGTCAGTGGTGAATTTTAACAGTGTATGTGTCCCTAGGATTATCAATTGAAGCAAATAACCTCAATGGACATTTTTTTAGACCTTACACTCACTTTTTTTTCTTTCATTTTTCACAAATCGTATCTCTAAACCTTTCATAATAACATATTTAGCAACAACGAAGCTGAATTGTTTCACAATTTCGTTATTTCAGTCTAATTTATCCTTAATTTATACAAAAATAAAAAAATTAAAGGCTTAATAATACACAATAAAAATTAAGGAACTCAATAAAATAAAACGTTAAAGTTTAAGAGCTTAATAATAGATTTATCCATTTTTTTATTGTAAAATTGGATTCGATTACTGGCTAAGCGTCAAGGACACTTGCTCTTGAGAGCAGAAGTCGTGAGTTTAAAGTCCTCTCTTTCTCTTTCTGCTAGTGAGATTAATTTTCACTGCATTACGGGGGAAAAAAAGATTCGATTAAGTCAAGTCAATAGTTGGTTCATTGATTCTTTTTCCTTTAGCTGTCCGCTATATAATACAAATGATTCAGTTAAAAAAGAAATAATCCCTTCAATGAATTGACATTGGCGTTTAAATAATAATAATAATAATAATTAACAGTATGATTGTGATCGTTCCAAAAAAAAAAAAAAGAGAAAATTGAAATTTTTCTCCTATACTTTGGTCTATTTTACTATTTCATCATTCGCATTTTAAAAAATATTTATTTATCTTTATATTTTAATACGTTAACACTTATTAATCTTTCTATTATTAGTGATGAATTAGTACAAGAATGAATAAATATAAGGATGAATAAATTTTTTTAAAATGTCAAAGATGAAGTAGTGTATTAAGTCAAAATATAGAAAGAAAATTACAATTTTTCCAAAAAAAAAAATAATAACAATAAAAATAAAATAAAGGAAAAAATTAAAAGTTTGAGCTGGGAAAAATTTTGGCCGGACCATTTTTTTTTTTTTTGGTTAAGCGCAGTCAGGAGGGTATTTGTAAAATTGGCAAGTCAAATAATTGATAATACTAATTTTTTTTTTTAAAAAAAAAAAGATCAACAGCAGCATGCCCTACAGGACAGGGCAACCAATGTTCGAAGATATGTACGATTGCCTCGTAAGTGTTGGCAATGAACAGTTGAACATATGTTTTACATTGATTCTGTCCGACTCCAGCAAGTCAGCTACGTACATT